>JAPYMA010000958.1:0-148677 GCA_035041965.1 Anisakis pegreffii
TAAACTTTAGAACATCAAGAAATACGGCGAAACATACGAAAAATAAAAACATACACATAACGGCTCACAATCAAATGAAATGTTTGATATTGATGTGTTTAGCAACAACAGTATGGAAAGGAATGTTATTTAAGAAAGATATTATTGATAAGTGGTGTAAGTGAAGTGATTGGTTGAATCTTGGATTGAATCCATAAGAGCATTGTTGTTGTGCTGTTGCTGTGGAACAGGAGAAGGGTCATAAAGAGTTTGCGCAGCGATATGAGATGAAGGATTGGGACTGATCGACGGGGTTGGTATGTTGCTATTGTTATTGCTGTTACCATTTGGAAGCATGTACGAAGTGCCGAGAGGCGATGGAGTACACGAATGAGATGCCAGCGACGGTGCCGTACTGCAACCACTACTGCCACCGCCGTTGTGTGACACCGTACTTGCCAGCAAGCTTTCGGAACGCACCAAGTCCAGTGCATCAATTACATCCTGTAACCAAGTCTCGTTTCGTTGATATCATATCACATGCCACACTTCGGCATCCATTAGTTGATTGTACAATCAACTCTTTCCATTTAAGCTTTTCCTGACAAATTTCTTATCGTTTCGATGCTTTGCTATGTTCATCTATTCACTGTGTATCATGAACTTATTATATCCACATACATATGAAAAATACGCTATAAATTGAAAAGTGAAAATAGAAACATTAAAAAGCACGTGAAAATACCTGCTTATTTTTCACGTAAAAATTCATGAGTTGTGTGAGTTCTCGTACGAAATCATCGTTTGAGTGCGAACTGACGGGAAAATGTCTCGAGAAAGTGTGTGCACGTGCGATTCGTTTATCGTGTGCAACGCTGTTATCTAATTCAATCGAATAATCGCTGCTTGGTGGCTTCAATTTGCAGGTTACAACCGCAATACGCATTGCTGTGAACCTAATATTTTCGGTGGTCAACTGATTTAAATTGGAAAGGCACACACGAAACACCATAACACAAGGGTAAGTTTTCATTTTCGTGGATTTTATCTATTTTTATCTCTTTTTATGATGATGAATATTTTGCTTCCTCTCTTTTTAAAGTTGTAACGCGAAATGATCACTGAGTTTCGAGACTGGCTTGAATTGAAGTAATAAATAAAATGAATGAAGAGAGAGTTATGAACCTGATATGTTGCATAGCATCGATATCGCCCGAATGTGTGACATTTGATGAAATATCTCGACTCACCAACTCATCGTCACCACTTGCGGATGGATCACTGAACTCACATAAAACATCTCGAATACGTACCAATTCAAGATTTGCATTCACAATGTATTCCACCTGAATTATTGCTGGTCACTTATTCTGTTCACAAAAGACAACAAAACTCCGTTTGAAGAGAGGTTATGTTATTTAGAGTCATACATGTACTCATTGAACTGCTCAGACAAAAGTGGATGAAACACAACTGGACATCCACTTCAGAGTGAAGATAAATCACGATCAACTAGGGCTTTCAGAAGAACGTTAGAGAAAAATAAATGAACTTCAGATAAATTAAATTATGACTGACATACCTTCTCAGCATCAGCAATGTCACGAAGATAATCTTTCAAGCATTTAGCCTGAAGACGCTTCAAATCAAGAGGTTCTAAATGTATTGGTGCGGTTGTACCTTGTCCCACAGCATGTGCACTTGATTTCACCGTTAGACATATTGTACCACCTGTTACGAATGACAAACGCATCACAAGAGCTGACTGATGCGACTCCAAAATTTCAGCCACCTAAATACACGCACTAAAACACTTCAATGAAATACAGATTGAACCAAACAAAAACGCATTATTATTTCAGAGAGTCTTTCCCTTTCTATTAGTAAACTGTATATTCTTTAAAAATTACAATTAACAATCTGTGTTCAAGTTTCTTTGTGAGATTCAGTCACCTTTTTGAATGAAAAAGCACTTTCTGTTGAAGCCTCTTTAAAGTGTTCTAACGATACAATCTTTTAACATAATTATAACTGCTAAAAGGCTTAAGGCAAGACCAATTTAAAATACAGATTAATTCACCTGATCAAACTCAAGAAATCCCATGAGAATATTCTTTTCCCATAATTTGCGAACATTTGTGCGAGAATCCTTCAAGAAGTTAATGGCATTAATAAGAACAGAATAAAACGAACGGGTAATACGTTCACGCATACTGTAAGTTTTGCATCGAGAAGCTGATACAATAAACGGCCGCAAGTGAGTGGAACTGATTGAATGAGTCACTCAGATCAATCAGGTTTTCAATTCAATCGACTGAGCTTACATATAAATAATTAATGATAACGATTGAGCAGAATAATACCTGAAAAATTTGCAGCAATTCCAGCATACCCCGCCACACGCTGAAACGTACGTTTGTATGGCCGCATTCATAGCGCAGATGTGGACAGAGCACATTTTTGAAAGTGACGATTTCTGAAATTCAAAAAGCATCAATTCAAAATGTTGAAGCAATTACGAAATTTTTTGTCGTAACCATTGATACGAAATATTGCAAAGGAAGAGAAAATATACCGCATAAACTCGAAAAATCTCGGTATCTTGGTTCGATTTTAAATTTAAATTACTAACGTTGAGCAGACTTAATACGAGCACCAAAATCCCCAATCTGGCAATCATGGCACTGTAATTTATAACGTAACAAATCGAAGTCTCGATCTTGAAGACCACGCGACACATCAGCGCTAACTTTGAAATGCTGCATGAACAATTTTTTGAAATTTTCCCATTCAAGACCTATAAATGCCGTTCGAAATACGCAATAATTCATTGAAAATGATTCACTGTTGAAAAAATCCAGAAAAAGGACTGAGTAAAATCGAAAGGAATGAACGAAATAGCACTGAAATGAACGGGAAGAATTTTAATGAAGCAAACAAAATACAAATGAGAAAACGTTAAATGTGCCAATCAAAAACGATGTAAGCAAAAGGGTTATTTCATGGGATGATAACCTGCATCGACCCAGTTCAACAGAAGGCCATCTTGCGCTTTGCTTCCATAAAGCCAGAAACAGGTTGCTGTATACGAGCTCATCATACGTTGCACTTGGCAGTCCTTAAAGATCATAGACAATTCAAAATCCTTCTTTGCTTTTCTTCGACTATCATCAATCCAGATAAAAAATGTCAACAACTCTACGATGGGATAGAAAATGTTTTTTTTTGCAGATTAATATGATTGAGTTTACTCGAATAATGAACTGGAAAGTCTTGAAAAATAAACGAGTTATCGAGCAGTTGATTCACTTGATTGCGTCGGGTGGCGATTGTAAACGGTAATGAGAGCGTATGTGCGGTAGCAAATTGACCAGATGGAGAGAACATTGTGGCTCGAATGTGGAAATAGAAGATAGGGCGTTTGCCTGACGATCGACCTTCCATTTGGGATGGAGAGAGATCCTCAAGACAAGACACTTTTTAAAAAGATTCATAGACCCATTTGTTAGCGCCATGAATTTATGTAGGCTAATGAGGAAGTGTTCCCAACAGGAGGCTTTGAGCTCAGGTTTAGACTCTAATTTATGCTAATAGTTGGGGTTAGGCTCACGCTTACACTTGAGTTCAACTCTGAACGCTCATGCATTCAGCAACATTCAAAGCAATTCTAATTAATACGCTCAATGATAGAAAGAGAGGTGGAGCACTGGCTGGAAGGTTGAACGAAGCAATGAGTGATACTGATTATGAACAAATGCGTGAACATCACCGATTAACAGAAAAGAAATCAATCGAAACCTGGAAAGAGCTGTTCACCGAATGTCGCCCTTTCTGTCGAGTCGTACACAATAAATGCGGGTAGGTGGCAGCCCAATAACGATTCTTGGAATTGTAAACTGGATAAATCACAACGCATTCTTTACTATTCACATCTGATTTCTTATGAGCTGCACTACTGCTGCTGTGTTCTGAAATTAGCATAATGCCGATTAAACTAGAAATTAAATTAGCCAACCTCTTATGGGTCGTTTCAAGGTTCCCCAGAATTTCATTAAGCAAGAAACACATCACTCAGCTACATTCACTTACTGGTAGTGATGCAAGCGTTTTGACAGAAAGTAACCGTGAAGTTGACCAAACGTTAGTTGTCAAACTAAGTGGTGGACCTTGAGTTAGAGTGTTACCACTGGCTCGTTTCGTTCCTGATGTCGGTTTCATGGCGAGTAATGCGGCCGACGGCACTGTACCAATCGGTGATGCTTGTTGCAGCATTTTTTGACGTCGCATCTCAGACTGCAATTCTTGTGGTAAATGCAAATTCTTTCATTTACCATTTTTAAGTGAAATCACTGTCAACGAAACAATGAAGTTCGTATTTTAACGATATCTCCAACAGAATCACTTTATTTGCTAGACAAGTCCGGGTTCTTTTTTCTAAATTCTAGGCTTGTATTACAGTGAGAATTCATTATTTCACCGCGAAAAAGAGAGTGATTGTATCGACATTCAAAATGCCTTAGGCGTAAAAAACGGACACAAAAATGCGGTCAAACGTGAAGCAATTCAGTAAATTACCTGGATCTGCTCAGCTGTTTCTTCAGAAATGATCTGTATTTCAAAGTCTTTAAAAACAACTCCACGAGCAAGTGCACCACAATTCATCGAGAACAAATTGTTCGTTACCAAAATCGCGTTTGTTGATGGCTCAGTGGCAAGCACGCAATCCGACATTAACAGATCGAGTGCGGCGAAAACCGCTTCACTGAGTGGTTGAACTGGATCAAATGAACCGAACATTTTCTTGTTCATTATTAACTCATAACGAAATCCCTGAAAAATATCATCGTAAAAGCGATTTTCAATTTACAGTCATAACTGCAGTCATTTGCAGTCCCAGTCATAACTGGGATGAACAGAAAAAAAATCTTTCCTATAAACGCGCCTCTCTTCAAAAATAACTACACTAAATAGAAGTGAGTAAGCAAAATGAGGTTAGGATGGAAATCATTTGAAAACCATTAATTCGATTTTTAGAATGTTTTTCTGAGTTGCCCATATTCATGGATCATGATTGAACAATGTTCATTCCCTAAAATGTACCAAAAAATTTTGGAATATATTAAAGAAGAGTAAGTAATTGTAACTTCTGAAGAGAACTTCCGAAGAAATGATTTCTGGATAACATTACAATACATTATGCAATCCAACGATGCAACTTGGGTGAAAATACGGCAAGAATGAAATTGGAATGAGAAGAATGATAAATTTGACGCAAGAAGCGAAATGTAATTAGATTTTCACCTGTAGACGTGCACCAAGAACACCAAGTATATACATCATATGACTATAAAATGAGACAAGCCTTGTAACCGGATGATCAGGCATCGGTTGAAAGTCACACATGCGCTGAATTTGTGCAGCGCGTACATCATTCCATAAACGAACACTGTGCTCGTTACAGAAACTCTACAAACACTGCATTATTTCAGTTATCTTCAACATAGCACAATGAAATGAAGCATCGTGGGCAATGAATCGTGCCGCTGAATAGCTACAGCTCAGGTATAATTTCGCGTGCAAATGCTATAAGTTCGCCTTTCACGAGCACATCTTGATGACGATACTTTGAGCATTAGGAAATTTGAAAAAGAACATAGCGTTTGTTCATATTCACTTTGAACAACTCGATGCATGGGATCAGCTTCTCGTCAGCGAATTGCTGAAGATGTACACGGAAACCTTCGATATCTGTGTTCGATAGAATTGGTGTTCCGTTCAGCGCCTGCAATGCCCATTAAAATTAACAGCAAATTTTCATTGAGTTTACATGTCAAAATTTTCCACTTCCCAGAAGTTTATCACACATCTCAGCGCTATCGATGCGACTAAATTTTGCTAATCGCACTTCTTAACTGTCTTCATGGAAGGTAATAAGCAAGAAAAGAAAAGACCGAAATCGCTTCTGAAACCGTCTGACATTACAAAATCGGCACTTTCTAGCAATCAAAATTATCAGAGACGTTTATGTCGCAATGAATAGTAGACAAAGGTAATGTGGGAAATATTGTAGAAAAAACGAAACAAACCTTATAAAGTGTATGTAATGAGTGCATAGCATCGCTCAGTGATGCTGAGAATGTCATATAATTCGGATCGTTAGCAATAATCACCGATGGTAATATTGATTCCCTCAAATTTAGGATGCATGATATTAAATGTTCCAAAATTGTGAACAATAATAAATGTACAAACCAAATGAAATCTAAAGCAATCGTCATACCTAACGAATACCCTATCACCTTTCCTCTTACTTGCATTCAAGCATTATTGCTTACGTTGATCAAATTTCAAAATCAGTCGAAAGTTTGATTATCAAAATTTTAAAAAATCCAACAATGCATTGAATCAAGCTTGCGAGAGAGTGAAATTATTTCAGCCGACTGTGGATGAATCATAAACAAGTCGGACTGTTGTGACAGATACAAACGAGAAGAGCACATCCCTACAGGTCAATCGTAAGAAAAAAAGCAAGAGCAGCGTTAAACCTGGAGTTGTTAACAAGTTCAACTAGCGCATTGTTGAGTCTTGAGAAGATCACCTTGTCCTCTGTAGAGGTGACACACACCGATAAACTGTTCTGGAGCCGACTCGTAATACACAGCACATTCCACGTTAGCATTGTCCACTCCTCATAAAACTCCTCAACACAGATTATTCAATAACTGCATAAACAGTCACCACGAAGTCTGCATTTTATGTGATCATTCTATATGATCATAAATTGATATTAAGTTCGAAACTGTTTGTTGAATAGCGCATTACCAAATATAGGCATCTCTTTTTTATGAGCCATCAAAAATCAAATGTATCGCGAAATAATTACTAGAGTCGAGCACTATTGGTAAGAATTGAAACAAGCAGTTTACGCTTTTTTCACTGTCCCGTTCAAAGTAACAACGAAGCAACCTGATTGAAGCACTCTTTCAATCAAATTTTCCTCAAAAGATGGGATATACATTCAAGAGTGAACATTGAAATCAAGACTGTTTTGTGCGTGCAAAATGCTTAAATAACGACAAATATAAAGGCTTGCTTGTTTGTCGCCAGTGAATTCCGTTTTAACACGCGTTACTCTTGCGTCAATCTCTGACAGTAATTTGCAGATCATATTTTTCACCTGAAACAAACGAAATCTTTTTTGCAAAATACTAACCATTTTTGCACGGAAAACTGATCATACAAAAAACTGTTATGTTTTTTCTCCTTCATTTTCAACCAAATAATTCTCATTTTAACAAGTAATATAAATTTTATTATAATGTGTAAAAGACATATAATGAACACACGTTCAATCGACAGTGCATGTAAGATGCGAAACGAATACTCCGACCGTTTTGGAAATTTTATCGTTTTCTTTCCGATTGGTATGAAAATTTCGTGATATATTTTGAATGAAATAATCATACTTCATTTGTGTTCTGTTGAATGTTTGTTTAAATTATTTTTCGTTGAATCTCCTAGGAACTGAATAGAATGTCGAAGGATATGGCACTAAGATAATGTTATATTGTAACAAGGTAGTTTCGTTTGCTGTATTCGACCAATAATGCATTCAGTTACGACACCCGTAATTGATCCATTCTTCTATTGAATTAGGTGGCTAATTCTATAATATTTGTGGACCGATGTTGAGGAAACGGAAATATTGCATGAACACGCTTGAAATTATTGACTGAGGAAGAAACTTTTGGGTCAGGTTGGATGTTCACAGAGAACCTATTCGTTTGTTGTTCAGTGACTGCGCAGCAAATCGATTTTTTGCAAGATTAATGATTCTTATTTCACGTTGATTATCAGACCACACAAACTATTTAATCTAATGATTATTCAATTACTCTACAGTGATTGTTTGGAATTCTTAGTTTTGAATGAAAAAAAACTCGTAAGAATCATATCGAGATTAGATTTTTCATAAGCGATTATCGAATGGTATCAACTATAAAGGCGTTCGATCTCATTTATTCGATATTCTTGCAAAATTTTTCGAGTTACGCAATCTTGGATAGCATTAGCTTGATTTACTGTTGGTAAATTTGATTGGATTAATAGTGCTCGTCAAACAAAGAGGGAGTATCACGTCGAGAACCATTTTTCATTCGTTTAGTTTCTAGGTTTTCTTCGGTGGCCCATTGATTGACAAATTTGATTCAGAAGGGTCTGTCCCCTCATTTCTATTCATGAAATTGCTCCCCGACAAAGTCACTAGATAGCCAAAACTCATGTGAAAAGAGTGCGAATGTGCATGGAGGAATCGCATTGAGTTGAAAGATTGTTCATTTCGTATGGCAATCATCAATAACACAACTTACACAATGCAGAACTGATGCTCATTTAAAAATCACGGATGAATCTGATAGATATATTCATAAATTCATTAACACTATACCTTTTTAAGAGACTCAAGCAATCACTGAGAGAGGTTGAAAAAAGTGAATGATTATTTCAAAAAAAAAACCTTTGAAAGGCGTTGTTCATTCGAATCAGTAATAGGTGGATCATAATGACGTCTAACGCCATGCCACATACAGAATAAATCATAAAGTAACTTCTGGAATGCTTCGTTCGTAATCATGACGGCGACAATTGGAACTGATTAAAAAGGTGGTGCTCTGATGTAGGAATAATGACGACACGCAACGGCAGATAGCACTGTTGAATAATTATATTAATATTGTTATGGCTAAACCATCTTGAATTTTGAGGTAATTGCCATTTAGCGAATTATATGCAGCATTCGAGAGGTGAATAACTCGAGCGCTGGTGCAATATTTCGCTGAGCAGAAAGTTGATTAACACTGATAATGAAATGATATGACGTTATGCACAATCAATTAATTGACAGCTTGCTGGTGACTGCGTACAAGCGATTATTGCAGTGAGAGTATTCACCAGACCGGATGATGATGAAGAATATTATGAACGCAACAAATTATTAATACAGAAAGGTTTTGTAGGAGCTGATTACCCCGAACTAGACGGGGAGCTTCGCGAACGACACCTTCTTGCTTCGGTTTCTGGTTGTCTGCAAGAACATTCATAGACTTCTTTGAATCGCTATATTGGTCACCATAAAGCGAATATCACAGTGAATACAACAAATGAAAACACGCACTTTGATAACCCTTAATCGAGCATCTTCACTTTAAAAAGCAGTACTTTTGAGGAGGATGAGAGACTATTAATCAACTGTGAAACTTTGCTCGATTTTCGATTCAATACCATTCGGCCCATTAATGACCGTTCTAATCACAATACTTCTCTTATCGGTACTGAATGGAACAAATAAAATATGATAGCGTACACATTTTCAGTCTCTCTATATTCCACTGATCGTAATTGCTTGCTGCAACATTATCACGACTGTTTTGGTTTTGATTCACAATTATTAATCAGATGTTGCTTTTTAATCTAAGATTTGTTCAGTCTCAAGAAATTTTGGGTTGTTCGATTGAAGGTTGTTGAGCTGTACACGTGAGCATAGCTCGTTTCTTTTATTTATCGATATCTAAAAACCCCTTCACATTGCGTCTCGGGTTAGAATCACTCGTTCCCTCAGCAAAGCCCATCACCGCTCCATAAAGTAAGCAAAGAGAAATTTTTCACCACCAAAACGATTCGTTTCACTCAAAAAGTTGAAAGAATCTATGAACTGAGAAAAACGATACGAGCAATAAAAATGATCGCAATTTTTCGATTGAAAAAAAGAAACGTTAGTTGCTAGTGTCAACAGCTTCCACCTTATCGACATGCAGCATTGTTGATAACATAACGATTGTTCAATAGTATAAAACAAGTTGAATGAGGAGGTCTGATTAGAATGAGTAATGAAAATGATGGATCGATAAATATTTGTAAGATGATTAATTTTATAAGCGTCATCAACTTGTTGATTGCTGTTGTGCACAGCAATCAATAAACAAACAATTCTTTAGAGAATTCCTAGTATAGGCTTATATTAATACGGTAAATATAATGATATGATTTGTTATCGTTGGTTGAAGAGAACACTATGAGTGCTTGGCTATCATCAACATAGGTCGAGACTCAAGATGCGTTCAACGCACAACTGATTGACATTAGAGAAGAGTGAAAATTGACCTTAACCGCCCGTTTTATTACGCAATGAGTTGAACACGTTACATATTAGATATTAAGATGTGTTTCACACTGAACACTGCATTCATCTAAAATCATGGAATTGAGTGGAACGTAAGAACAGAAATAATGATGACTACAATAATGCGTAGAAAATGAAAGTTTCGACGCAATACGGCAACTTCAGCCACACGAATGGATTGATCCAATACATTTGTGCGGTTGAAGCTGACATATTGCGCCGAAACGTCCGCAACTTAATTTTTCTACGTATTATTTACGTCCTTCAGTGGATTGTTATTGTTATTATTATTAGGATTACGCCTATTTCTATTCTTACTCTTACCATTGCTATCATTGTTCGAAAATGCCGATCTCAACGTTGGTATGAAAGTGGATTAGTTCAGAAGACTTTTCAATGTCAATATTTCTTATTACTAGGATAACGAAGATGTTTACAGAATAGAATGCAAAATATTTTCTAGTTCAAGTTTAGCACAGCATTTCTTCGACGAGACTTATCGTTTACATATTTTATGAACCTCCGTATACTTGAGATGATTTCGAGGTTCGTTAGCAATATCTTAACGACCCGCACAACAACAATTATTTACCAGCGTTCGGGCGGTTTTGCAATCGTTTAACTGCGTTAATTTTCTGTTTCTTCAAAAAATTATTATTAACATTTCAGTTTGTTTCACACAGTCAGTTTCATTCTCGTTGACTTCTACGATAGCACATAGAAAAGAACCGATAAAGCAATGCACCACAACAAAAATGAGCGGAGGGGTTTTTTCATGTTAAGCAAACAGTTTAAATGCTCCCAATGCGAACAGTTTAGTAACCGTGTCGAATGTCGATCGGTTTGTTGCTGGTAACGATTTAAACATGAGATGAAATCGCTGATAAATGTGTGAAATAAATTGTTAAAGCTCTTTTCAAATCTTTAATCACATATCTCTCGTCGTTTTACGTTAGCTTGTTATACTACAATTATTAGCTGATAATACAAATAACATTTTGTTGCTGGAATAAAAACAAAATAACGGTCATGAATCAGATGCAAGAAAAATGATTATCGGAGAAAGGAATCCAATGGTAATATATTTAGTTGAGACAGTTGAACAAACTAGCATACATATTTTATGATTTATAAAGAAAAGTTGGATACACTGAATATACAAGCACTGAATTAATGGTATATGAGAATGACATCAAATATGATACGTTGCAAATGAGAATGAGGGCATGAGAGTTGTTGATAATTATTAGATGATAACATTTCGTGTGGGTTGAATGAATAATTACGGCAATGTTAATCTCATTATTGTTACATCATTATTACTATCATTTCTGTAAAAAACAATGACGAATGCTTGATAATGTTAAAGTCTATTCAGTTAAGATAATGTAGCTTTTTGTATAGAGAGTGGTAAGTTATAATGAATGATTGGTATTTCGAATGATGGTATCTGGATTGCTTTCACGATACTTGAACATACGTAAATTATATTAATAAATTAACATTTATTGATAAGATAAAGAAATGAAGTGATTCAATCGATGATGGCAAGAAGAAATGAAGTAGAGCGGCTGTTGAAGAGCGGTTCGATGTTATTCGATCGTATCGGCCCGTTGGTTCAAAGTGATTGATACATACACACATATAAATGTATATGTATACGTATGCGAACGTTATCAACTAACTGTGTTCGGTACTGGAAGTGTTTACCTATTGATTCGTTTTACAAAAACGAATGCTTAAGCACATAAGGGTAGATGCAGTAGATTGCGTCTTAACAATTCACGTATTCATGAACATGCTTCATTCATAAGCCAGCCACCATACATGCATCTCTTTTACAACATTACTCATTACCGTTATTGTATTCTTGTTTGAAGTTGCCATCTTTAGTTTTTGAATGAAGTGAAAGCAAAACAAATGAGCAGCTGAGAACTCTGAGTGTTGATGTTAGCAAACATTACAAGCGAATAACTGACTTTCTAGAAATGCAATCCATTTTTGAATATCGTAATTGGATGTTATTCTATTTACATTTCAATCCTAATGCAGTCAAACTGTTGTTAGTGTTGATATGTACGTTTTGGAGATTGAAATGGTCATAAACAGCTATGAAGGTTTAAAAAAACAATTCTATAAGAACGTTTACAAGTGAGAAGCGATAACGAGTATCAATTTTTGTCAACATTTTTCGAAAGATTTGTTGACATTTTTCAAAATCCTGACTGATTTTTAAAATATCAGAAAGAAAAATTTGACAACAAATCCACACTATCATTTATCAGAAAGCCGTGACAAGAAGTACATATAAACATACTGATACAAAAAACAGAAATATTCCAGTATGGAACAAACTACCTATTGAGCTTGACTGCTGTAATTTGGTTGAGAGATCCAGAACATACGTTTATGTCGATAAGCCGTCATATGTGATGAATAATTCGACAGTAAAATGCGATTAAAATTTCATTGTTTGCTCGTATATCTTATATCTATTTTGCTAGCATTTCCACTAGATTGCTATTGTTGTCACACTTTAAATATTTTTGTATTGTTATTATTCCTGTACACGTTTATTATCATTGCAATTATTGGCACTACTTTTATCACGCATATTGTTTTAATTAGTATTGTTGTTCATTCACTGCTATTATTCTTTTTGAACAAGCATTATTGGTATTATTATTATTATTATTAAGCATATGGTTATTATTAGTCTGATTAATGTTGATCTTACCACGAACATTATTGATGCTCTTTTGGCATATTCAACTGGATGTTGATACCAGAAAAGATTTGAGATGCAAATGACAGAAAACGAATCAAATCATTCGGGATTCGATAAGACTAGCAAAGTATTGTGAAAATTGACGTTGCTTCTTCTATTCATAACGGAAAAAACTAAAAGTTCCACAAAAGTACCAATTTCCAACTGTACGTAAGCATTCAACGAAACGAAATTTGAAGCGAGTAAAAGCACTATGATTTATAACTTTGCATATACGCTTGTATAATACGCATATATAAGTGCAAACGTGTTATGTATTTACTCCATTTCATATCTTATACGCATTATTTTGGTCGCAAAAATCACTTTTCTAGGCATTTCTTCGGTCATTCAAGGTTGAAGGACAATATTTTGGGCAATAATTCAATTCTACCTTTACAAATACAGCTATACCTCTGAACCTCAGTATTTCACTTTGAGAATGCATACATTTTTTCAATAGTGTGGAATATGCTCCATCTGATCCTGTAAAGCAATCGCTTGGTTATTGAGGAATTCCTAAGCATACAGTTCGCTTGAAAATGGGACCTCTAATAAACTGTATGGTTTATTATTGCCCAATATAGTTGAAATGTTAGATTTCGTGTTATAACGAAATCGCTCAGCTATACAAAATACCACTGCAAATTTAGCTTTATTTTCATAGGAAATTTACAGAGAATAAAATCTCAATTTCTTCAGATATAGTCTGGCATAAAAATCATCGCATTTTGGTTCCCATTACCACTGTAATATCAACCGAGCTAAAAGTTTCTGATGTTCGGACGATCTGCTCCCAAGCAACAAAATTTTCTCAAAATTTTTATTTCCATTGTATAGAACGTGATTTCTAGCTTGAGAAAGGTATTTGTATTGTTAGACGAAGATTTGATTTTCTTCCCATATAGGAATCATCACATCCTGATCTTGATAGTTACACTAACATCGCTAGATGTACGACGTTCAGGTAATTCCTATCCTGCCATGTTGTTAGTATTGTGATAATTCTTTACATGTACCGTACTTAAATACACCAAGATTTTCCGTTCAATAAAAGAAACTGTTTTCGAACGTAAACGTTCATTTGTGCAGGTTGTTGTGTATGCAGCTGTTCGACCGAAGGGCCACTTTCTATCATAAAGACAATGTTGAAGGACAATATTCTGGGCAATAATTCAATTCTGACCTTTCAACTTCTCTATCGTCATTCTTCTTTTTGCTTGCAGAGTCCAGAAAAGTAATGTTGTATTATTGGATAATTCATAAATGTTCAGTCAAAACAAGTTATAACGGCAAAGACAGCTGGACTTTTGTATTCGTATGCATAACTGTTCAACGAATCGAACCTTCCACATACGCTCGCTTACAAAAACGAGTTGAATTTCATGATTTTATATAACTGCAATGAATATCATTCAATCATTCACCTTGTGGAAGCAGTTTTTTGTTGTCTGATAGTTCATCTTTTGCGACAAGCTTATTGTTGTTTTGTTGATCGTGATCAAATCCGTTGACTGCATGTATCATTCCTAAATCAAAAGAGTTCCTAATGATTGCTGATTTGAATTCCTAAAGGACAGTTATGCATCACCAGACCATCATGTTGCACATCTTTGCAGAATGTTCTCAAATTCAATCTACTTGCACGTGGCTAGTTAAGCCACTACAATCTTTGCATTCTAAAAGCACAATTTCCAATTAACAGCACTGAATTTTGCCTGTTAAGCTGAAATTCTCTAATAGGCTTTTTTCTGAAATTTCTGAAATTTCAAAAATTCACATTTCCCGCATTTTCGCTTCACGACCAACTGGTAATGTTTTAGCTAAACGACGACTGCTGGTTTGAGATACAATACGTGCTATAGTAATGTTGCTCAGAACTAAGAGGAGAGATTCTGGTGTGGTAAGGAAAAAGCGTAAAGGTTTGCGTTAAATTATTTTGATATTTGGAATTGTATTCGATGCTGAGATAATGAATTAATCAGCTTAGGTTTACGCTAATGATGGGGTATTGTTAATTAAAGTTGTTGAAAAATGAAAGTGTCGATTGGAAACCTTTTGACATATCCTGCTGTCGTGAATACTTTCGAACGAGTATTCTGGATGATAGCAATGTGAACATTAAAATCGCAGGCTGGAAAACTGTAGAGCATTCTGAAATTTATTTGCAATCAGTCTATTTTTTTGGTATGCTTCAACGCAAATAAAACTTGGAATACTTTAACAAAATCATAATTTACAATGGATTTTGGAATAGCATTCATTGTTCAAAAAATCTAACTGGTTTTGCAATTAGTTGGTAGTATAACTTGGTATTGGTGGCAATTCTGCAGTTTTCAATCATTGAGTCGAGTCTTGTTGTTGATGATTGCAGTTATGAATTTTATCGATTGTTCTCATTCTTCCGTCAGTAGTCCTATTTGCACTAGTCAGTTTGCGAATCATTCGTCGAAAGTTAAACGTTTCATTGATCTATTAGTTACCTATCTTATTGATTAACAGAATTGTTTGCTTATCGAAGCTGATGGCTAGTATTGTCGATTATTCACCAGACTCAGACGTGATGGATGGGGTCACACATTTGGTGAATGTTCGACAATATCCATAGCTCGTGTATCTAGGTATGTGTGCATTGAATGCGAAAATTTCGAAGATTTAATGGTCATAAAGCAACTTAAATTGAACAACTTAAAGGAACCCGTATTTTAATTATGCACTGAATCCAGGTGTCATGATTTCGGCATTCAGTAATTTTTTTAACTTAAATTAATTCTGATTTGGTGATACATTGTTTGAAGATGTGCGTAGATAATATGTAGTTGATTTTATCTGGTAAGAATGCTGTTTTCGTTTGTGAATAGTGTCGACGGCGTTACATTGTCATCAGTTGCTTTGATTATGTCGAGTACTTGTAGGATTCGCGTTGCGACGTCGTTTCATGGCTTTTCTCAAAAATCAAAAAGCAGTATTCAGCAGTCTTCTCGCTATTGCGGGTGGAGCAACAGCTTTCGCCTACTTTTATCCGTATGTACGTAAATTCTATTTTTAAAAGTATTCTTTCTGCACTGAATACTAGTTTTGCTTGCAGTAATTAATCTTATTTCTGAAATGCACTTTCCACCTTTCTAGAAAGAATTCGTTTGAGGTGAGGCTCAGGTATTACAAATTTTAGGTTGTGTCTATCTCATCAGAACTAATGATTATCTCTGTAAACTGTTTTTTTCAGAATAGAGACGTTGCATTGGTGAATCTTCAGATCAATGAAGCTGATGCATCTACTGTTAAGAAACTCGAGGAAGCATTCCAGAGGTTGCAGAAGGTTAACTATTCTGAGTTGAAGATGATCACAAACCGAACAATGACCGCTGTTTCTTAGCGATAATTTTGTCCTAGAAATTTCTCATTTTTGTGGTATAAACATGTGAGAATATCGCTCATCACTTAACACATATGATATTAGAACGATTCTGATGAATTGAGCTCGAGGTTAGCAGCCAGACTCTAAGTTTATGGGGCCATATTCATATGTTTCATGTTGTGTTAGCAGATACCAGCTTTCAGCAACTTCAGTAAGACTGTTGTGAATTTGCGGGGGGAAGGGGAAGAGTTTTGCAGCAGACTCGTACAGTTTAGAAGCTGCATAAAAATGAAGTTTACTTTTGTCAGTAAATTCATTTGTTTCGTTATGCATTATGCTTCATGAATTTCTGTTTAGGCTGAAGATTGTCATTCATTACTGAAAAAGCACCTCAGTCGCGATGTACTAGACCAGCTGAAATACAAAAAGACAAAATTGGGCGCTACTCTCTATGATATTATTCGTTCAGGTTCGTTTACATGTTGTAAATTATTGAATGCATATAAAGCTAAGAGAGACTAACCTTTTGCAGTTTCCCCAAATGTTATTTGCTCACGTAGAACTCAGTGATTGTAATATATTCCATTAAAAAAACCATGTAATATATACCATAGTTGCCAACGGTGATGGAAACTATCGTACATAGACCAGCTGAACATCTATTGCTTTCTTTTTTCTAAATATATTATATCAGTAATAGGCGACAAAAAATTGTGCGTCTTTCAACTGTAGAAAGCAAACTGTGCTATAATCAAGCCTGCAAATTACGTGTTCTTTATAAACTCAATTGATTAGCATAAAATATATTATGTTCAATTATTCCTGTATTAAAGTTGTCTATTTTTTGCAGGCGTCTTTAACTTGGATGCGAATGTGGGCGTGTACGCTTCAGATAGTGAATCTTATAAGACATTCGCAGCACTCTTCGATCCGATCATCGAGGATTATCATGGTTTTTCGCCGAATCAAAAACATCCAAAAGTCGATTTGGGTGTTGGCCGAACTGCTGATTTCCCTCCACTCGATCCTGACAACAAATACATTCTTTCGACAAGGTTGCATTGTTTTTGCAAACTATCCAACCACTAAGCCTCTAGAAGCATTGTTATCATAATCATAACCCAATCATTTCACATAGGGCGCAATTGTGATAATATTCTAAGAAGAGAATTCATGTTCAGAATTCGATGTGCTCGTACAGTGGCCGGCTATCCATTCAATCCTTTATTGACACAGGACGATTATCTGATTTTAGAGCAGAAGGGAAGCGATTTATTTTCTTGTGCTATTCTTTCACCCCTTTTTTGACACTAACATTCGACCGATAAATGATGCGTTTATAAAAATAGTTAGGAGAATAATTTCAACCAAGCGTAATGGAGTGGGATCTGTCTGCATTTCGAAAAAAGAAACGATTGTAAGTTGTGTTGTTTAAGGTGAAGAATAGCTTGTCATTATTCGACGGTGAACTGAACGGAAATTATCATCCGTTGGAAGGAATGAGTAAAGAGGAGCAGAGTCGGTTAATACAAGAGCATTTCCTCTTTAAAGAGGGTGATCGTCACTTGAAAGAGGCTAAGGCGTGCAATTATTGGCCTAAGGTAAGCAGTTTTACGTCCGCCCTCATCTTCTGCAATAATAAAATCGAGTTGGAGTCGAATCATTTGAACATGCCTTTAAATTTGCTTCACGTTGCACACTTGAGCGGTTGATTCAATAAACGAATCGGTGCTACTTCATAATTCCTTGTGTTCAATATCTATGTTCGCATCGTCCATTATTGATTTATTTACCAAATACGCTACTGTCGTTTCATCATTTATTCAGTTTTTGATGTGTGTATAGGCAGACGTATTTGCGGTTTGTGACAAGCATCAGTTGAAACGGAATCTTACGAAGTTGACTGCGTATTGCCTGCTTGTTTTCATCAATTAGACGATCAAGTATTTCAGTTGTAATTAAATTTCAGGGTCGCGGTATTTTCCATAATAAAAACAAAACTTTCTTGGTATGGGTGAATGAAGAGGATCACTTACGGTTAATTTCAATGCAAAAAGGTAGCGACGTTGGTGAGGTACTCGATCGACTCAATCGAGGTATTCAGGTAAAGATGATCTTTTTTGTGATGCAGTTATTATTGCGAGTCCAACTCATACAACTTTTTATTTATTCAAAGTCGTCGATTTTCATTTCCAGCAGTAAATTATTTACTCGAATCATTTCATTAATTAAATCTAATGCAAATGAATGTTTCAGTTGTTACAATCGAAATTGTCATTTGCTCATGACGATCGCCTCGGTTGGTTGACGTTCTGTCCAACGAATCTCGGCTCTACGATCCGTGCGTCAGTGCATATAAAGTTGCCAAAACTCTCCAAAAGAGATGATTTCAAGGTAATCGCTTTCTTCTTTGGTATTCGCTTACGCGTTATTGTCTTCGCTTAGAACTATGTGAATTCATTCGATGAATTTTTTTCAATTTCTTGCTTCATTACTTTTGCATTCATCTCATTTAAAGGAGATATGCGAAAAGCTGAATTTACAAGCACGTGGTGTTCACGGGGAGCACTCGAAAAGCGAAGGAGGAGTATACGATATTTCAAACAAGGTGCATACTTCAATTTTTTGTGTTTTTAAATGTTCATCAGTTAATTTGAATTCGTTTCGCATAAGCTTCCATGGTTTTATGGTATTCCAATGGAGAAATGCAATTGAAAATATCAGAATTTTGAGCAGAAGTTATGTTCGTGTCTGATTTTTGTTTTCTGTTAACGCCTACATACATTGCAGAACCGTCTCGGTATCACGGAGTATGAGGCTGTGAAACAGATGTATGATGGAGTTAAAGAATTAATTCGACTGGAAGAACAGGAAAAGTAGATGTGATGCATCTTTCTTGCTAGATTTCTATAAGTTTTGTTAATAAACTGTAGCTCATCTGCTGTTTTTTTTTTTAATTGTCTGTACGAAATAAACATTAATAATAATTCGTACCATTCGCATTCTTTTTTAGCAAACAACTATTTGTTTTTAATTTTGCCATATTACTCGTATAAAATACGGATCGGTGGTTTTTTCAAGATTATCGGAGGCATTTTATTAGAACAAAATAAATATTGTGGTCGAATGAAAGATGCTAGTAAGCTTACCAAAATGCGCTTCAGTTCGGCAGTAGATGATGGACAGTAATAAAACAACGATTAGTTTAAACGGATAAGGCCGATTTCTTACGTCACCGAACAATGGTTCGTTGAGAACAGTGAAGGTATTACCGACGAACGTTGCTTTATCACCTCATTGCATCATTGAAAATTCGATACATTATCCCTTTGAAAATTTTCGAACCTTTTTCACCGACGTATCGTGCACCAGTAAACACTTGCTGCATCAAAAAAAACTGGTGCAAAACTGGAATGAGTTTCGAATCTTTCAGAAAACTATAAATGATGCAAGTCACGGAAGGTGTTGAATAACCACTCAATTCCTTTGTGGCTTGCTAGTGAGCATGAAAGATTGACTGTTTATTTGTCGATTTTTTTCTAACCCCTCGGTGAAGTTAACCTCTCTGTCATGCTACGTGATGAAGCAACGCTCATCCGTAATACCTCAAAGTATGCTCACTTTTCTTGGAAAAATAAGTTGACCAAAGCCGATAACTGACTTTACAACTATATATTGATTTGTTGCGGTATGCAATGTTTCATTTATTACCAGCATCGTCATCAAATTAACTTGATCTCTCGATCAAACAGTGCAACTGATCAACAAATTGAAGCTCTCACAATAGGGAAATTATGAAAAGCGTGAAGGGTCGTTTAACATCACAATTGGAAAATTGAAAATTTTGCCTTATTTTATTCAAAGTGTACATAAAAATGAAAATACTATTCGAAGATAGTTCGCACATCGTTTATGAACAACACAAACACAACTAATTTGACGGGTTAAGGCTTGAAAAGAAAGCACTTAAAAGAACACAACAAAAGATTACTGTAAAAGGAATGAAATGCAGTGTTTGTTATCAAAACAATATGAAAGCGTAAGAAAAAACAAACCAAATAAAACACTACCACAACTGAAACAGTCAATGTTTAAAAAACAACCATTGCAAACTAAATGCAAAAGAACAATTCAATTCAGTCAACTTTTCATTAATTAAATGGTTGATTCGAATGAAATGAGTGTCACAGACGACTGTGTTTCGTTTCTATCAAAGATTCAATACGAACAATGCCAAGACAGTTATGCCGCTCAATGGTAACACTCATCATAAAATACTCTGAATGATAAAAATACTTCTTCAGCTTTTCTTGTCTTTAAAAGACGACAACGTAAGCTGATACAGTTAACCAAAACATCTCTGTAAAAGCACCACTGAGTGTTTTTGTCTTTGTTCGCTTCACCCTGTTAAAAGTATCGTAACCGATTCAAATTTCAACTATGCAAATCAACCATTTACTAATGAATAAAACGCAATCACTCAACGAGAATTATGAAAATGAAGTGCACAACCAATCAACGGATATTGGTATGATATCAAAAAGATTACTTGTCAACACATATCAACAATCACAAATCAGCTGAATGAATGAATGGCCTTCATGATTGCTTTCACACAGTCAATCACATCTTAGCGTTGATACACCATATTAGACCGGAATATACTCTATGTGCCGAATAAAATCTCTGTTTAAACTTCAGATAGCATTTCTACAATTCGACGATACCTGATTTATCGCAACACACAGAAGAGGAATATGCAAAACAGAACTGTAACATCGAACAAAAATTAAAATGCTGAATCAATCAGAGATGTTTCGATGAACTAATAATTGCTAAACAGAACTATGATAGTTATAGATAACTGAACAAAAAAAGATTAAAAATTGTAAAGCTATTAAAAAAACATAAAAATTTTGAGAGGAAATGATTCTTCTCAAGAAAGAAAGAGATTAGCATTTGAGAACATGCAATAACTGCGAAGAAAAACAATGACAATCAACGAAACAATCAATTAAAGAATAATCTACATACTACTAAGCAAACTGTCTGATAACGAGCCACAACTACTGAATAACTAAACTATTAGCAATTCAAAAACGAAGACGAAACAAAAACTGTTTCAACATTACGCCAAATATTTGCAAATACCAAAACTCCGCAATCAAAAACTAATTAATACTTGGCGTCGATATGATATTCTTAAACGGACTGGACTGTTCTTATACAAACGAATTATGTAAAAGAAATTGTTTCTTCAGTTTAATTATTGAGTTCAGTCAATGAATTGTATTCACTCCTAGTCGCTCTACAACAATATTATGGCATATTACATTCGTATTCACATGTTGACTACATATATATATATATATCAATATCAATAAAGTGAATGAATTTGCGTATATGAAGCATTCAGAACACAACGACCAGATAAAAAGAGCGCAATAATATATGTATACGTGTATTATGAGGAATGGAGATATAAACGAACGAAATTCACGATCGTTTCGAACGCAGATGATAACCATAACCTTTGATCGTATTATTGTTATCTTTCACCTCACGTGGTCCCAGTGTGAAGCAGTAGATATTGAGGTAAATACAGAATTGTCGACATATCATTGTACTAAACAGAATCAAACTCGCATATGCATATATCTGTAAGCTTTTGATTTAGTCATAACTTTGTACACAACTGATGCCATCGAACCGCCACTATTCGAACACATTAGCGGTACACAAAATGATTTATGAACTCACTGGACGTAACCGAAACGAAAATGAAATCTCGACATCAAATTACATCCAATCAAATTCACTTTAACTGGTCTAACAGAACAAAGAGAACGAATTCACATACCGTAGCAGCAATCAGTAGATAATACTCGTTGACGTAAAAGTCATAATACTGATTCAGCATCATCAGAATTGGTGATAAGTATATCCAATCCCACAAACTTAGCTCACTTCGACTCATATGCGCTATAACGAGTCTAAACAGAAACAAATAACGCAAAGCCAACACGCCTCCCCTTCATCTTGAAATGATTTTGGGATATGTACTTGTAGAGAAATTATTTTCTAGAAACAAATCGTTAATCATAAACAAACATATTTAATTTTTTTCATAATCATGAGAACATCAAGCTAAAGAACTTGGTTACAGAAAACGACGAATTCAGTAGGAAAGATTTGGCTTAGTGAACACGGCTGCATGCATATGTGTGGCCAGTGCTTAAATGCTTCCTTACAAGGTAATCATATATGCAAAATGAATTGGAATCTGTCAAACCGTCAGGATTACATGTCTCACTGCATCTCGTTTTTTGCTTCATCAAGTCAATTCATCAAACAATACCCATCACATTCCTCGTGAAATAGTCACGAAAAGAGTTTCAATAAAGGTTGCTGAATCGATGATACAAATAAACAAGCAAAGAGTAAAATGATTCCCGAATATCAGAAACGAAGAATATATCTACAGAATAATAATCAACCTATTCGTTGCCTTCGCACCAACTGCACCAAAGCAAAGCGCAAATAATGTGATGTGCTCATCGTATATTCCAGACGTTGATTTACTATAAATCATACAAAACGGTACGATAACTGCTAGAAGCGGAAACAGAGGAAACAGCACTGAAGTGTCCTAAAAATACGCAATCTGTAATAACACACACGATAATACTATTATGTGAGAGATCAATTCAAGACAGATGGTAAGAAACGATCTTTTTCGACTCATTTAAGATACATTACTTCATTTTTTCAACAACTTATTACTTATTAACCGAATGCCCGCAACAGTGACTGACCAAAGAATAACTTCAACCACAAAGTTCACATCCATCCATAAATTAATATTAATGTAATAACTGACTCACAGCATATAATAACAATAACATACCGCCACTGTAGACCCATTCTTGCCTATACCACCAGAAAAAACAACCACCATATAACCAGCCATCTGCCAAATAATCATCACAACACTGCATCCAACCACAGGTATTGTCAAGCTCACGCCAAAAACCTAAACGTTTATTGCATATCACGATTTCGATAAACCTACAAAATGATCACATATGTGTGTACTTGATCCGCTTTTCATGTGCATTACATATCACCTCACCTACAGCATATAACATCAGCAAAAATTTCGGGAAAATTGGACAGTTGAGTGATCAAAAGATATCACAGTGAACGGAACAGATTTTTCCGATTCATTAAAACACTAACTATAAGATGGTTTGAAGGGACTTGACAGTATCTGGCAGTGGAATAATTTACAGTCAGGGCTGGTTAAAAGTAATCAATGATGCAGTCTATTGAATAAAGAGTTAAACCTTGAAAGACCACAGCTCGGTGCCAAAAATACTGGTCACAATTAAAACGGCAATAACCGTCATCTGAGCTTCTGTCACATCGTATCTACAAAAGTTAATCAATGAAGTTGTTCAAAAAGAAAAACATCTAATGATCATTCATTGACTAACACCATACAAATGCTCTCGATGCAGCAAGAATAATATGACTGACAGTGAAGCGACATTCACATACAGCAGTGTTTCTCATTAGGGGGAAGGAGAGAATTACTTCCTGCGGATAATTTGGGGACGTCGGGGGGATACTTGAGGGTGTAATTGAACTGGTTGATAAATTTCGTTTTTCATCGTTGACAAATGATTTTTTTCATTGCTTTCCGCTGATAATTGCTAAAGTTCATATTCTTTCTGCAACTGACAAATGAAATTCTGAAAGTATTTGTTCAATTTTAAAAAATTAATTTCTTTCACGCCACCGAGGATTTTCAGGATCTGTTTTGGATTTGCCCTTGACATTATGCGCGGAAATATTGAATTCTTTTAGTGGGAAGGGAGGGGAGAATGACGGCCTGCCAGACCATCGAAGAGGGCTCCAAGCGTGAAAGACGCTGATATGGAGTAAATAAGAAGGCAAGATCCTTAAAAATGAAATGACTGAAAAACTCAATTGATCGTTCAGCACTGTTGAACTGAATAACACAAATCATGAGATGAAAATAATCTACTTTTGGAATGGTTACTGATGGGCTCACATATAAAATTCTACTAACTTGGAAAACTTTAGTCGACCGGTACAATACGTACTCCAATGGGCGCAATAAAAGAGTGCAACAGAAAGCACACAAACTGCGAAAACCAAATAGCGATGTTGACCCAATTGCAGGCAGTAGCATAAGTTAAGGGTCACAAAAACTGAAAATAATACAAATATATTGGAATGCCTTGGAGGGTAAATTAATTACTGTAGCACCATACACATAAATATTTCAATAAATTATTCCTTTTCCTAAGAACGAGTTTCGATGACTGATAAGCAAGGATCTATTTGAGCAAATTCGGAAACTTACCTAACAACTGATATTTAATAGATGCCTTGCGAATAGGATTAGCTTTTCATAAAGAGATAACAAACTCAATTACTCACTTTTCGTTTTCCAATCATATCAACATTGCTCATCAAATGGTCTATCATTTCATTCAATGATAAATGTTATTCACATCTTCAAATCCGATTAAAAACCATTTGAGAAATGAGATGAGACAGTTACTGCGTTAGGAATTACACCAGAAGATGCAAAAAATTATATAAGAATGAATATAAGGCCAAACAATAATTAACCTTGTGTCATCGAATCACAACCGTGATCGAACAGCTCTCCAAGTGGAGAACTAGAACCAGTGCGACGGGCTTGCTTACCATCCGTTGCATCCAATGTCTGATAGATAAAGAGGCCTAATGCTGCTTGAAAATATGCCCATGACGGCGCCTTGAAGTATGCACTTCTACTAGGCAACATTACTAATAGCATCAATACTACTCATGGAATAGTCGTTTTATCAAAATGGTGATCAGACAAGAATCATCTCATCGAAATGGTAATCGATGATTGCCAAAATCAAGTTGGATGCACTCGGAAACTATGCACGCTATGCTATCAATCGAAAGTATTTAAAAATAATCTTATTTCTCATGAATCACTTTCAGATGAACATCGTTCAGTTATTAGTGACTACACTCTATCATATTAATCAAGATGCAATTTACAATTTTTTGCGTTATGTTTTGAACAAGTTTTACAAGTGTAGCTTCTGTTAAAAGCTTTCATCGCAATGCGATTCGTGTTAGTGGTTCGGTCACTTCAAACTTCGTCGCTGTAAACTTCATGACTGCTAGTTTCATTCATCTCAAATATGTTTGGAACACGTTTCCTTATTCAAAAGGAAAATCAGCATGATATTGACAGAATCTAACGATTTTCGTTTTTGCAAGAATAACAACTTATTTATCTCACCGGATCGAAACGGATAACTGAACCATGAAAAAAAAGATGTCACTGTCAGAATGGATAGCAAAATTACCGGATAATTAGCTCCATAACAGAATGATGATAAGATAAGAACCGTAATGAGATTCACGATAAGACCGATCAATGTAATCAGATTTGGTGCCAGCCACAATGGATAGAATGTAACTAAATAATCCCAAAACCTTAAAACAACAAATCTTCAATTGGAACAAACATCAAATAATAGTCTCTTAGTGAAGGCAACACTCGCTAACCATAAGTAAGACACTAATAAAGAACAAAACATACCTTTTCATGCAGAGTTCATCAAGCCATGACACATCAACAGCACTGTACTTATGATTTCCAAGTCGTTCCATCTCGGCCGGTTTCAACTGGCAATCACCCCTTACGTAGCAATCCCACATATTGCGCACTGACGATCGAACCATATGCATTGCGTTCTGCATGAATTTAGAGCACTAATTGCTACAACGAATAAAAAACGTGCAAAGAAATCATCATGCTTGCATAAGTTTTCATTACAATTATGAAAAGAATCCTGGGGAAAACAAAACGTAAAACAATAATGGCAATTCATCTTAGAATTATTATTACTATCATACAGTATGAACTAATTTATCGTTATTCTTATGCAATCGACTAATAATGTAATAATTAAATAATAACAACCAAACGAATAATCAAATTATTGATATTTTATCAAGTAAACAAACGATGTTACTATCCATGTTTGTATGAAGAGTCCGGCAAAGATAAAAAATGGTTTGGCGAAAAAAACAAACTCAACAAAATGACTGTAGTGATTGAATTCAAAAAATGTGGAATAGTTTGATCATTCAAATACCAATCAGACATTCAATTAGGGAACGTGAAATAGCAAAAGAACAAAATAAGAATTTTGATTGACAGCACAGAAAATTATGATTTTTCTTCAACAGTACTATCAGCAATCAATTGTGATAACATCAAACTAAAATTACTAAGGCAAACAGAAGATAACGAAATTAATTATATACATAGTCTTTTCAAACATTATATACATACAGGCTACTTGTCGATACTTATTGTTTGAAGATAGATCAAGGCTAGCGAATAGATTCATTAGTTATATGAATCCACTTTCATCAATTCCACGTAAAACAACGGTTGGCAGAATGTCGAATGGCAACGAGATGAAAGAAAATACGATGCAAAGCCGCAACTTGTGATTAGGCCCTAATACCTTAACTGGCAAAACTACAATTTTAACTTGAGCTAAACATATAATGTCTAGGCAATTCCAAGGAACTGCGTTTTGCGGTTATCTACAACAAAGGCTGAAGTTGGACAGTTGAGGTTAGGCTGAGGGGTCAGACATAGACTGAAGTTCCGAATCACGCCCACGCTTAGGCTCGTATTCTGCCTAAAGCAAATTCAAAATGTTCAAAGAACGCGTAACCTTAGGAATTAGCTCCCACCTGTCCTAACGTCGATTCAGATTAACGAAGAGTTTTAGTTTTGAATTTCACAATACGATACTTCATATTATCATAGAAGAGATGTCAAATGGTCCCATATTAGGTCACGCCTACATGCACATTTATACTGTTTTGCACTATATTTTGTCCCCCCAATCGATCTAATCACGCGATTGCTTCGCAATAACACGCTAAACAAACAATCTATTCTAGGGATACATTAAAAAGAAAAATAATACAGACACGGCGAATTCGAATAACAAGATCTACATGCACAATTCAGATGCATAGAGTATCTAACTATATTCTTGGGGCATTTAATGAAATTATAATTATTAGACTATTGCATCCGCCATTTCTATGGAATTCGGTTACATCGCAGAAAATGACGGCCAACACTAACATATACGATCAATTCTTTAGCATACAAATGGGAATGTGCATTAGAAAAGAGTGAGGGTTGCTTTAAGACTGCTCATTGAAAACTGAAAGATAGGCAACTAAAACTGTTGTTTAAGATAACACCACGAAATAAGTGAACAGAATTCGAGAAGAGACGTAATGTGACAACTGATATAAATCGCAGATAAGGAAACGAAAAGAAAAACATTCCAACAACATCAACACTCACGTTTTTCATATTCGAACGAGTACCACCGCGTTTATGCTGACTATATTGCATTCTTCGCTCCATAGTGACACCATATTAATGTCAGTCACTACTTTACGCAAATAAATGGTACAATCGCACGGCGAACCAGCTGTATTCGGTGACCGACAAATCCGTGCGCAACCAATCCGTACTGCGTCATTTTGAAGCGCATAGTCGGTCAGGAAACTTCGTTTGGGTTCGACTTTTGAGCAATGCGTACGCATGTTCACCGTTGTGTGCTTGTATTAGGAAATGTGATGTATTTGGAGAATATTTATCATGATTTTATCATTGTTTACGCGTGACACGTTCGTGATGCTATTAATCAGTGAACTTAATTGAGTAGTTGAAGATTATTGATGATATTCCTATTGGCAGTTGTTTTGACAGGGTCACTTGGGGCTTCAAAAGAGCTGTCGTTAACGAGAATTGCAAACGAGTGTTGTTTTTTTCACAACATAGATAATCTTGCGGTTAAATGTGTCTGTGAAAGTGATCCATGCAGCAGGCAACCGCCCGGACTGTGGAGGACATTCATTCCTGTAGATTCACCTTCGTTGTTTGCTGGGATGGATACCACAATAAATCTGAGGCTTAGACCTGTGGTGAGCTACAGTAGAATGCAGATATTAAACATAGAATGGACTTTGCTTGAAGCTGGTGAATAAACCGACCACTTTTATTGAACACGTTACCACCTTATGATATCTCGAACCTGAAGGAAAAGATTGCCGAATATGGGCAGTTATTAGATGAAACAATATTAGGATGAGTGTTCATTTCGAATTGTCGATGTACGTCAGTTTATGTCATGTCATTCTCCACCTCAGCTGATCTAACAATGTGTCTTATAATGGAAACGGAAAATGGTTCTTTTTTTTTTCAGGTTGAGCGTGGATTTTTTTGACCGGTGAAATTGCCCATTTCAAACGTGCTGAAGCTCTTGTCTCACTCAGCTTTTCCCCTCAATCTATTGTTGTTGTTCCACCAAAGTTGAATTTCCATGGTCTCATGCATTTCATTGTCATTTTATTATTTGATCCATTTTATTCAGAAGTGTTTATTGTTTTGCATCATTGCTTCAAATATTTGTTTTGTGATTTAATATTAATTGTGGATTTGTTTGTTTTTATACGAAAGGGTTTATACAGAGTGAAAGATGAATGAATTTTCCCATAAAATCAACTGAGCTCTTAGTTATAACTCGCATTATGAACTGCAGTATTTTTACACAACTTAATTAGTGGAAACATTACTTGTGTACCGCATTTTGTTGCAGTTCATCAGGACACAGCCCCAGGTTTGCCCCGAGGTCCTACAGTTCAGGCGATTGTTTGCAGGAGCGATCGTACTCATGATGAATATAAGAGATCGTAATATATCGAGTAATACGCGTTTTATAACTGAAGCACACGACGGTGAACATGCTTACGCATTGCTCAAAAGTCGAACCCAAACGAAGTTTTCTGACAGACTATACGCTTCAAAATGACGTAGTACGGATTGGTCGCGGACGGATTTGCCGTAGATCCGCTGCATTGATATGACGAATCAGCGGTGTACGCACAGTTCGCCACGTACGAACAGAACGGCTGTTCGCCAAGTAATATATATTTTGTCGGGCGATTTTGCTTAGTTGAGGAGGTCTAGCTATTTTATTAAAGCTATCTCAACTAGCAGTGAGGTGCTCATTGATATGCATTTGATCACTATAGATCAATGCTTATTATACATTAATATAGAAATGTGGGTTTGATACATTCAAGCCAACCGTCTTCTCAAGTTTACCCGGAAACATATTGATGTTTGTACATCATTCGATTGAGCAGAATCTCTGCTTTCTAAAAATGAAAAGCTCACCGGAAAATTCCGCCTATGCGAGGACATAAAGATATTTTTCTGATGCTACAGGGGTTTGCACATTCAAACCTACCGTACTCGCAGCTTTAACCGGTAACATATCAATTTCTTCACACCAATCGATCGAACAGGATCTCTGCATTCAGAAATGTATATATTTTGTTGGGCGATTTCGCTTCGTTGAGGAGGTATAGCTATTTTATTAAAACTACCTCAACTTTCGCTAAGGTGCTCATTGATGTGCACTTGATCACTATAGATCAATGCATGTTATGCATCACTATAGAAATATGGGTTTGATACATTCAAACCTACCGTCTTCTCAAGTTTGCCAGGAACATATTGATGTTTGTACATTGTTCGATCGAGCAGAATCTCTGCTTTCTAAAATTGATAAACTCATTGGAAAATTCCGCCTCTGTGAGGAGACATGGCGATTTATCTGATGGTATAGGGGCTTGCGCATTCAAACATACCGTACTCGTAGCTTTAACCAGTAGCATATCAATTTCTTCACACCATTCGACTGAGCAAAATCTCAGCATTTAGAAAAATTTATATTTTGTTGGGCGATTTCTCTTAGTTGAGGAGATATAGCCATTTTATTAAATCTATTTCAACTAGCGCTGAGCGGTACAGTGGATGCTAGTTATGACTGTGACAGTAGGCATATCCGTGAACAATATATTTGCTTTTTCAATCCTCCTCTATCCGACAGCCTATCCTGCGAGCTTATACAGCCGATCATGTTTTTAAGGAAGTTGATGTTCCGTATCACATATTATATACATTACATTGCTAAATTGTTCTCTCTTTTGACTATTACCTTTCCGGTTATGGCAGTCAAACATTACATAGCATTTCCGCTTTGCTGGTTTATTGTTTCATTCGTAATGTCCTTAATTTTCATAGCTGCATTTACAAATCCAGATCCCCTGCTTTTTCTTTGTGCTTGTTACACTGAATTTCTGATTTCAATCTGTAACACATAATACTTGCTGTAAATGGTCGTGTACCGACATTGAATTAGATGGTGCTTTTATTTTATGCGCTACTTGAGATTGGTTTAAGTCTATTCAGATAGTGTACTCGATCACATCCATCTGTTTGGATATTCAACTAACAGTGTGGACAGCTGATATTTGATTTCGCTTCATTCCCACTAATAAACCGTCAAGCAGTTTCATAATTGCTTCGATTATGAAACTGCTCTTATTATTGCTGCTGCATATTTCAAGGCTGAGAACAATGTTAATAAACGTCCATCAGTTCAACCAACCGTGTGCGTGCTGCGGTTCAGTTCCAAGAGCACTTCAAAGAAACAAACTCAAAGTGAGGCACTTCATCGTACCACGCAAATCTGATCGCTTCAATCCGTTAATGTAATCTCAAGAAATTAGCCGTTGAAGCTACTGTCTATGAAATCTGAACAGATAACGAGAGCCTTGTGGCAGATTGCCCTGCAAAGTTGTGAACTATTGATGGGACCAGTTCACGTTTCGTCGAATATCTTGTTCGGCGAAAGATTGTGGTATGCTATGTTTGTGAAATTTGTACAAAGGAGGTGGTCATGCGTTCAGGTGGTATTGACACTCTTGAGCTGGGTCTTCGTTTATTATTATGCAGGCGTGATTTTTTCGAGATCTTTTGATGAATATCGTGCAAACAGCGAAAACCGTATTCAAACTCTAGAGAAACATATACATCAGGTTTGATAATTTATTTATTTTTTAAATTTGATTACATATTTATTCGTATATTTATCCAGCATGTCTTGATGCACATACCTCTTCAAAACCACATAAATTTTCACCACGATTCTGATATCTGCTTATTGTATTCAAGTTTGTCCAGTAATCATGCGTATCTGGTCTAGCCAGCTTATTCTTAGCTAACCGTGATCGCTTGTTTTAACTTTGAGCTGTACCACTGGATTCATGCATCTCTTTGCCCAGTTGTTAATGATCATCAGTGCCAATTCCGTTTGCACATTTAACGAAAACTTCAGCCTTTGTCACTGCACTCGATCCATAATGTCACTCTACCTCTTTATCTTTCTCTGCAATACTCCATCCTGTTCTTCTATTTGCTCTGAAATCGTCCATTTTTGTGTTCAATCGGAGACAAACAATTTTTTAAAAGCAAAGACTTTGTTGTTAATGAGCATTCGTTTACAAGTATACCTCACCTTACGTTGGTAACTGGTTCCAGGAGAGACGATTTAAATCAAAAAATGATTTAAGTCGAATTTGCTTGTCACTGGGCTAAACTTCAAATAACCATTCCCAGTACTGCATTTTATTTATAAATGCATTTTCAATAATGTATGGTCAATGAGAATCTATTTCAAGCTTACCAACAAATAAATTTTATTTTTTAATATAGCATTAAAAAAGGTTTGACAAACGAGTATAATCGAGAACGACTCAAATCGAAGCGACATAACCCGAGGTATGCTTGCAAACGTACAAAATGATTTCCATCCAATTAATTTATTCTGAATTTCAATTTTCATTAGCCACAACTCTTCGTAATAATAGTGGATCTGAATATTTCCGTAGTTTATTGAAATGACAGCATTCCAATTTAGGTCTGGCGTCGGTTGACCGATCGTGATCGCGAACTTTTTTTACTGAAGAACTCAGTGACTTTGTGCTTAAATGAAACGCCCATTGTTAGTAACACTTTTGTTGAATCATGGATACCGTACTGAATATAATTTGAGTTCACAGTGTGGAACTTCGAAGGAACGTTTCCAGATCTTTTAGTGGAATAATATGTAAATGAAGCAAAAGGAGAGATGTGAAGTTTCAACGAACTTTAATAAATCACAGTAACTTGTTGTTGCTCCATTGTTAGTTCAAAATCGCTTTGAAACAATAACTGTCGAATATTTCAAGCCACAACTGACGATCTCTTTTCCATCCTTTTTTGATTTTCTACCGCATCTCTATGCAAGATCACCAAGTGCACTTCGTCCGGCAGTTATCTATCCTAATGATACATTCTCAACCGTTGCAAAAGTTGTGATTGGCATACCAACAGTTGCTCGACAAAACGTAAGTAGTTTATTTCTCGTTTCATCCGTTTGAAAATCCGGAGATAGATGTGAATGTATCGTATATGATATAGTAGTATTGTTATGTTTCATCTAATGATGCTCGTACGTTTACATTTGGCTAGCGTTTATTAACTAGTATCTAGTAATTCTGAAAATGAAATGTTGCAGTTTTCTTATCTCATACCAACATTACAATCATTGATCTCGGGAATGAATGCGCAAGAGAAGGCTGCCACTCTGATCGTGGTTCTAATTGCCGACGAGCACGGTGCACATTCACAGTTCGTCAACGAACAGTTACATAGCATTCAGTCTGAATTCGCGACCGATCTCGAATCAGGTTTACTTTATGTAAGAAGATTGGTTTCATTTCGGATTGCACTGTTAAATGATCGCTTTTGATTGCGTTCGATATTCACTCTGTGATAATATTGCGAGGTTTTGAGTAGGAGAACAACATTATAAGACCATAGCTATTTCAGTCTTTATGGGGGATAAAACCTGCCGTAATGATCGTCTTGCTCAGGGTGGGATTGCGTATTATTGGAATAAGTTTTAAGGTTCTGCAAGAAAAAGTAGAATAATCTCTCAATGAAAACTAGCTAAATACTTCATAACAGTGAGAGTGGTAAAATAGCTTTTTAAAGCTATCAATAAGAAAACATAATAAGAGATTGATGTTTTCGTTACACGGTACTACAAAAATAACCGCTCCCGTTAGTCATGAAAGGAACTGTCGATTTGCAGCTAATCGTTCCACCTCACAGTTGGTATCCGCCAGATTTACATGCAGTACCCGCAACATTCGGTGACTCTGAAGGGCGTGTGTATTGGCGAACGAAACAAAATCTCGATTACATTTTTTTGATGCTTTATTGTCAAGGAAAAGGTTGCTTGTTAGATACTACATGTTCATATCATATTCTCATACCGCTATTCATTTCAACTATCCAATGCAATAATAATCCAACTCTTATCATGTATCACCTGTGTATGATCCTGTACTAATGTTCATTTGGAACACAGTACTTCTAAATTTGTATTCGCATACATCTAATTAGATCCCGGTTCGATAGCACCTATCATACCCAAATAGATGTATCAATGAAATTTTGACACTGATGTTTAAAATATTATCGCAATCTCTCCAAATAAGGATAAACGTTAAGCGATGGTGAACTGAATTCATCGATCGGTTCTACAAGTTAGTTCGAATAGTGTAAAGAGGCTGAGGAAATATTTCTTATCATGGTTGTATTTCGACAATAGTTAAGGTAGTCAATGTTGGTTACTATATATGGCGGGTATAACAGAGTGTATATATTTCAGGCGAATACTATCTGCAACTGGAAGACGACGTCGTCACAAAACCGGGTTTTATGTCTCGTATCCACGATTTTATCGCGCAACAACCCAGTGATTCTTGGTTTATGCTAGAATTCTCGACACTTGGATTTATTGGTAAACTATTTCGCTCTTCCGATTTACCGCTACTAACGCAATTTATTGTACTTTTTCACCGTGCGAAGCCGGTTGATTGGCTATTGGACTTAATATTTGTCAATCGTTATTGTCACCCAGAAAAATCATCGAAAGAATGTAGTCAGGTTGGTTAGCAGCGGAGATACTATATTAAATCGTATTTGTTTTAAGTGTGTTTTGCGAAACTGAATTCCCTTCCTGCATGTTTCGATGAGTTTATCTTTAAAATTCGATCAGTTTAATCAAAATTATCTTTTCGATTTTGCGTCATAATTATCAATTAATTTGTTTTACTTGATTGGAATTTTCAACTTGCATGCCATTATCGAATGTGTTTTGTCATCCAATCATCCCAAAATGAATTTGAAGTTATTGAAAGACTTTCAATTAAAACTCATTCAATATTTGAACTAGTTGTGATTGCTGGCCGTGATTTTGAAGGCAGTAAAGCAATATCGTGTCAGGGCAAGACCGTCGTTATTTCAACATATTGGTGTCCACTCTTCACTTGCTGGTAAACTGCAGAAACTCCGGGAGCAAGATTTCGGTAAAGTGCAACTCTATGTTCCCCATGAAAATAATCCACCGGCTGTGGTAACTACTAATTTGGTCACTTATAAATCTCACGGTTGGTTTATCTTTGTTCGCTCCTTATTGATGTTTACAATTTCTTGATCTCTCAGATCGTTTGGATCAAACAAGTTTGTTATTTTCCCGCAGCAGTTTGAAAGTAATCAAATTCCAGACATTGAAGGCGCTTATAATGGGCGAAACTTCTTTTGGTCATTGGCTCCGCATGCGGATGATCATATTTCATTTGACTTTAAGCCGGCTATCAAACTGCGAGGTTATCTTTTAAAGTATCTCAATCGCAGCTTGAATCGTGTACGAACGATTGGACTATTTTAATTGATGACATTGCTGATGGTAGGTAGCGGATCGAGATGGAGTGGTTCTAATGGCAGGCATAATCTGCACGACGTTTATCCATTCCATTTCAGTTCTATTCTCAATTCATTTCTGCTTTCGATTTTCGTTAATTGAATCTTCTAGTCAAATCCACAAAGTAATTGGATAGTGTTGACTGTCTAACCCTTCGTTCCATTTCCTGATAACGTCATGAAGTCGTTCTTTTTTCAGGCTTCTTGTTCAAAACGGGAAATGGGGAGCATCAGCGTGATATTTTGAATGAAAACGCAGTTGTTTATTTACACAGAAAAAATTCGAAAGATTTTGAACGTATAACGTCATTCAACGAGCATGGTACAGCACGTGCTTCATTTGATGGTAATGATGTTGCACTGATTGATTCGTTGAAAATTGTCGTACACAACGACTCGTCGAATTGGGTTATCTTCAGTGAAATTTTTATTAAGAATGATTGAATAATAGTTCACTAATAATTCTCTAGTCTTGTGTTGTTATTCACTTCTGATATCAAACAATCATGTAAAATGATACAAACTAACGGTAATATAAACATGTGGATAGATACTTACGCTCATTTTTTAACAATTGTATTCCGTTAACCTTTGACCGAATATGGCTGGTCAGTCTCCTTGTGATTGGTTTGGCCATTCAGCTCGATTGTATTGTTTATATTTTCATTCATACGCTCAATTTCTCGGAAAACATAGTCAAAAGGTTTTTTTTTGAAAATTTTTCCGTTTCGTTAGCTCAGGGTGCATTGTAGCTTATTGTCAATCATCACTTCATACATTCTATTAGTTCATATCATTTCCTTGATCGTTGTGTTTGTTCCTAATCATCATAAATGATTATTACGGTTATTCTATAATATATTTATTTAAGCGAAATATTTATTTATTTAAATGTTTTATCGTTAACTTTTTTCAAAAATAATCCAGTAATAGTGAATGTTTCATCATCATTTTTGATTGAAAACAGTCATTCGAAAGAAATGAATTCAATCCAAATGTTTGATGTTGAAATAAGAAAAGTTTGATGTACATAGGTAATCATAAACGGGAAGATAGTTCATGACAGTGATTCTCACAATTTGAGGCTCCATTACCCCCTCCGATAGTCTGGTAATCAGTCGTTACCTCCCCCCCCTCTGTCCTCTTCCCCTTCCTCCCTCACTACAAGAATTTACCATTTCACGCATAACGTCAGCAGCAAATCGAGAACCGGCCTAGAAACTCCTCGGTATCGTAAAAGAAATTAATTTTCTAGAATAAAACAAGTACTCCACGAAATGTTAGTTTGCTGACTCCCTCAGTTACCCGTTGACACTCCGAAAGCTGCTTTATTACTATGTTGTTGTTCTTTGAATTTTATTCAAATTGTTTTGCAAGTGTAATTCTTCACTTCGTTATATATTTATCCCGTTCCTTTCCCTCCCCCCAAAAAAGGCTTATCTAATTTGGAATACATTTTGAAGTTGTCAATTCAGATATTCTCACTTTCATTTGATTTCTACCTGTATTTGATAATGTGTTCTTATTAGTTGTAGATGCTTCAGTAGAACCTGATTTTCTGTGTGCGATTAACTCAGTTTTTGACATTGCTATATGTTTTTCGAAAGTCTTGTGATTAGATTATGAGATAATTATGAAAAAATTGTGTGAGGATTGATTCATATTTTAATAAGGTGCTTACTTATCTGCTCTGATTTATGTTTATAGCGGTGATTTTCTCGCTTCCTTCGTCAGGATTTCCTTTCTGTGAGCTTTGGTTTTGTGTTTAGGGAATGTCTAGCTCAGTTTAAGTTTTTCTTTGTAATTTTACGATCGCTTGAAGATCTGAGATATCTTCTGTACGATTCGATATATGCGCAAGTGATATCTGTTGTCTCGCATTTCATTTCTATGCTCACTAGTCATCTCGATTCGTGAATATTTTTTGATTTATTTGTAGGAATAATTCGTATTCCATAACTGAGGATGTGCAATTTATGCAGTCATGTGTGATCAAAAGTGCAATTTCATGTTGAATAAAAATTGAATATCATTCCAACGTTGGTTTTTGTGTACTTCCTTTTTTATGATTCAAATTAATTGCACTGTATAGTTAGAAATTGATTGATCAGTAGAAATTTGAAATTCTGTCACTAAGTCATCAATCGATTTTTGATTAGAAATATTTTTGATAATGATGCAAGCTTAGTTTTTACAAAATTCTTCAGATTGATAACGGCTAGATGCTGTATCGGCGAGAACTAAATTCTGGTATTTTCGTCAACTCGATTCGATTAATTGCTTATTATCAATGGGTTGTTGTCATTTAATGCATTTCGACGTCTGTATTTACCTGCGAAGATCGTGGAAAAAATTAATAAAAGATATATTCAGTATGCAACTCGTAACAGAGCACAAATACGATCAGTGCTTCTAACTGAAATACGCTTTAAATTCAGCTGGAATAGCATGAAATTGTTAAGGTAATTTTTGAAAAATCTGCTTACAAATAAATGTCATAAAGGGAGAGAAATCATTCGGGTTTAAATAAAAACATTCGAAGACATCATACATCAATGGTTTGTTAAGAAATGCTTTAAATTCTTAATGCTGTGCATTTGCTATCAAAATACTTTGATGCAAACATATTTGTCTGTTATCGTTCGAATATAATCATCCGTATTTTAAAAAAAAACATAAGCATCTGAATATGGCGCTTGAATGAAACATTTAAAGCGATTTGTGTCCTTATTATCATATCATTAACTTTTTATTGCACTGAGTTTATCATAGAGATTGTTTATTTGTTCACTACGAGCGTTGATCCGCCCCTTTTTATTGCAATTACAAAAGTTATTCAATTTCTTTTTTCTCTAGTTGATCATCCAGAATTGAGAGAATATCGTGCTGAATTCCAACTGCGATTTTATGCAAACCTCAGTTATGTCCGCTCGCGCTACATATGATATGAGAAGGGTACGTGCAACTTATGATTCCAAAAGATTCTGGATTAAGTGTACTGGAATCTTTGAAATACTATTTATTACCTTTTGCATTTAGATTTGATAATTGTTGCAATTTTGAATATTTTATGTTGGAAGTAAACAGCTATAAAAATGGTAGAATACAGTCGTCTTGCAAGTGAATGTAAATTGTATGAAGATCAATTTTATCACGAAAATGATCGCTTGTACATGTACCGTAAATGCGTTCGAATCTTTGCATTAGATTTTGATTTGTTGATCGGAAATTTCTGAATACATTGCGTTTTCTCGCAATCAGCCAAAGATCACTGCTTTATGGGCTTATCAAATCAAAATCATAGTTGAAATAACTGTGCATAATTTTAAAGGCAGAATATTTGTTGAATGAAACCGTATTCTCGTGCGTTTCAAATATGTTCTTAGCATTTGTGATCGATGAAAACAAAAGCATATTTCATGAATAGAATGATGGAAGGAAAAGCGATTCACAGCGAATCGCGTTCTTATTGGTGGGTTGCAGTCAACGGTTTCTTGATACTGCTCATCGAGAGCGGTATTCGACCAATGCTTGTCATCTATTTCAACTCTTTTCAACAGGAATTGATGTGCTCCAAAGGCACATTCTCAACTATTATTGCCGTCATTAATGCAGCAAGTCTCATTTCAGGTAGTATTGCTAATAAGCATTTATTTTGTCCCTTCATTCCAGCAGGTTGGTAATAATGATATCACAAGAAACTAGCAACGCTTGATTACAACCACTTTCTGTAACTGTTAAAAATGATCAGGTAGCGTTATTTTTAGGTCCAGTCTCATCTTTCATGTATCAACTTTATGGTGCTCGCTTAAACATATCTGCTGGTGCAATAATGGCAGCATTGGGATTTGTATTAATATCGTTCAGTTCTTCAATTATCTTCATCATCATTACTGCGCTTGTCATTGGTACGTATAGGTTACAGCGAAACAATCTTTTGCATTAAATTACATTTGAATGAAAGAATGAATCACTTCAGAGGATGCATGATTGTCATTCCACAATATTTTAACTAATGTTTCTCGTTGATTATTGCTCAGGTGTTGGCTGTGGCACGATAAGAACCGCAATCGTTTCGGTTCAATGCGAATATTTTTCGAAGAATCGTAACTTTGTGATGGCGTTTATTTTTGTTGGACCTGGTATAGGTCAATTCCTATTCGCACAAATTTTGAATCGATTAAATAACTGGGTGAGATACCACTATCGACTTACTATAACTATCACAATTCTTCCAAGTCCAGTGTTTCTCACGCTTAGAAGCTCCACTGCCCTATTCGATGGTCTGGCAAGCCATCAATGCCTCCATCTCCACTCCACCACTACAAAAATTTATTATTTCCGCGCATAACAAAACGAAAATCAGCCAAGAAAATCCTCGGTGGCGTGAAAGAAATTAATTTTCTGAAATGGAACAAGTATTTTCAGGACTTTGTTTATCACAGTTACAAAAAGAATATAAATCTCAGCAATAAATAACGAAAAGCAACGAAAATTAATCAGCGATGAAAAACTTGAAATTTATCAACAACTTCATTCATTCGTACCGTCAATTACCTCCTGATGCCCCCAAATAACCCCTTAGGAGATAACTTATCCCTTGTGGAAATGTACCTCCTTATCTCCCAAGTAGGTTCAGTCAGTATCTCTTCCTTCCTCCTCCTCTCCCCCCTCCCCACCGCCCTCAAATAAGTCAAATTCAAGAGCAAACAGAAAGTGATTTGAAATAATTCGCATTCATAATTTCTTAAATATTGATCACAATCATTATTACAATAATTTTACAGTTAGACTGGAGAGCATCTTGGAGGATCATAGCAGTTATATTCGTTTGCTGTATTGCGCTTGCATTCCCGATCAAGCGCAAAATGAAAAGAAGCGATCACAATGAATTCTCATATTTTCTTGGTATCAAAGTATGCTTGATGAAGTTTGTTTAGTGTTTTCATCCTGCATTTTCAATTAACCATTTCACTCATTTACGGCTCCTATCATAAATTTTTTCTGTCATGTTGTATACTTGAAAGCGTCCAAAACAGACTATTTCAATTTATTTTAATGTGCTAATAAAGACTGGCAGTATTATAGCTGCATATGATCTACATGTAATCTATTAAAGAGACTGATAATAATTGTGAAAAGGATCAAACGAAACATCGAACTTCTTAACATTTAACTAGAGTAAACATTACGAATAGTTTCATAATTTAGCCATAAACACCTGATAAACAAAAATACCTTGTAATTCCTGTTAAGGTTCTCGTGATTCCGGAGTTTCTCATCCATTTAGTGGCCGTCTTCTTTGCAGCCAGTCTTTGCATCTCATATTACATTTTTGAAATACCTCTTATGGTGGAGCGAGACATTGACAGGTGTCATTAATATTCATTCATTATAAATGAACTTTTAACAAATTACTCAACAAATTTCCGCAGCAGATTCTCGTTCGCAATCATTGAACCAAATTAAACAAGAATCCAGAAGTACACTCTCAAACATTTGAGTCTATCATTTTGAAGGGATACTGCAGCGTATGTGTTCAGTTCGCAGGGTATTGCATCAATTGTTGGCCGCATTACAGCCACATTCATAATCCGTATCACCTCTCTACATATTGGTCTGATGATGCTAATGTGTTATGGCATCGCACAAGGCAGTATCTTTTCAGCGATTTTCTGTACCAACTATCCACAGGTTATTGGATTCTGATGCACATTAGATAACCATCTCAATTCCGTCCGCATGCACTTCCGTATGCGATTCATCCTCATTTCAACAGGCATGCTGCACTCTTATAACATGATTTTTAGTTTGAAAAACTATCAGCAGCTGCATTTGATGTACTTATTGGTGATGCGATTTTGAATGAAAATCACTTGTTGCTGTTGATTGTTGTACAAATACCGCATGGAATTTTCTGGTAGAAACCCGTTTTCTTGCATAAATAATGAGAGTGTTCTTTCAAAGAAAATAACGAACCAAAATTTCAGTTCATAGCACAAAATATTCTATCAGGCTTCGGCGTTGGAATGTATTCGGTTTCGTTAACGCCTTTTTTACTGCATATCTCAGGTCCAGAACAGTTACCAACTGCATTCGGATACACGAATCTCATCAATGGATTGGCCGGCTTCGTGTCCATGTTCATTGGTTAATCACTTTAGTTTCTTCAACGGTCAATTGCAATCACATTCCCGAGTGACTTGATCGTCACTTTTGATTTGATTATATGTCAAATCAATTTAGCAGTTCTACTTTATGCTGCCTTATTGTGTGTGCCGCTTCACTGCAACATAACCCAAATCATAATCAAAATCAAAAACATAACTGTCTGCAATGCGTCGCTGTGCAGACAGTTTATTACATTGCTGTGCAGACAGTTTATTATATTATCCAATAATTATTCATTCCATTAAAAAAAACACCGCCGACTTAAGACTGTCATTTTGAAGCTATCAACAACACTCAATCAGTTTATTGTGATCACAGTCAATATAACCACTCTCAACGGTACTTCACTTGAACAATCAGTTTTTATGCAGTAATCACCCAACCTTATAAAAAGCTGTTCCAGTTCAAATGAAAACAGTCAAACCGTTTTTGACTATGCGCATTTTCTGACCACTCGATGTTTAATTAGGAAAATCTGATTATGTGGTTGGTCAGATACGGGCTTAGGCACACGGTTACAGTTAATCAGGTTGAAGCTCGATTCTCATTCAAACAATGATCAAAAGAGAGCTGGACAAAAGAAATTTAACCATTCATTTTTTTGTATAGCGTAATTGAGTGAATTAAAAGGCCAATGAATATTGTTTAGGTAAGCTGGCTGACCGATACGGAGTTGTGATGGCATTCGGTGTGGCTGCTTATTTCGGTATTGCCAGCATAATTGCATGCTTCATTGCAATTATGCTCATGTTATGGAAGGAACGAAATAAAGAGCAAAGAAATGAACGTGAGCTCGTTGCAGTCACAGACGATGTCGATGTCAATTTAGCGCAAAATCCTTCGAATAATGAAGATGTGTAATCGTTTTGATTGTGATGAATGGATGTGAATTAGAACAATTATTACAAATCTTATTATCAATTTGTACGACAAATAGAATCAATTGCACGACCCTTACCAATAAAAAAGTAATGATCGCTTGTTTGCATGTTTCTAAATATATTTTTTCGTTGTGAATACTTGCGCTTTTGTGGTTTAGTTTCACATTTGAATAGTTGCTTTTCATTCGCAGTGCATAAGTACGGAGCACTTCCGTTCATCAGTATCCTTTGGCAGATCAATTGCTTGTGATTGGTTTGCTAAATCACCGAGATCGATCACTGAAATAGTTGAATGTGATTGCTCAAAAACGATGTTTAGCGACAGACGGTTGACCGGTTAAAAATGAATAATTCCGATCCGAAATGTACAATTCATATTGTCCCTTCATCAGTTTTTTTTTTTTGATCTCCAATTTCATTTTCACTACTGGTATGCGTTGTTGATGCTAAGTATGATTAATGCACACTTGTTAGTAATTACCATCCATTGAAATTCTACTTGTTTAGAAATGAACGCTAACTGATTCGTACAAAGATATGAAATGAGCCAACAAAAGGTCTCCCCTGGAACGAGGATAATGGTTTCTAACCTTACTGAACTTAGCCCAGGCGAAGTTCTGTGCTATTGCTGTTCGAAGAACGAACTACTGATCTCAGCTGAAGTGATGATACATTCCATCCAAAGCTGGATAACTTTCAAAAAAAAAAAAGAACCACTACATATCGTTGATCCATGTGTGTGGTCTAAAAATCACTGTTTGCACTCTCAACATTCTGGCTGTAAGCACTGAATATGTATAATCTACAAGCTATGCGAGTAACCGCTGCGTGGTTCATGTAAATTCATAAAAGATCTACTTTCAGTCGATTCAACGAATGTGATAAAGCATTCCACTACGCACACCAAACAAAACAATTGTTCAGTTTCAAAACAAAATGGTAAATGCCCGTTGTAATATTGCTCTATATTTAATTGACACTTTAAAAAAAGAGATGAACACATGACTCAGCAATATCAAACAAACGGCCCTACGATACATAAAACATAGAACAAAAAGTCACTGAACTAAGAACACTTGAAAAAATGACAACAATAGAATGACGGCAACGGGAATCATTTAAAGAGAGCCAAGTTCCAGAAGATATGCACCAAGAAGTTTAGTGCCTTCGATATAATTTCTGATATTTATTTTTTCGTTTATTGAATGTGCCATATCGTCACTGGCACCCATCGGAAGCAGCATTACGTTGTTGCCAGTCAGTTCTTCGAAGGTTAACGTTATCGGTATACTGCCACCCTCGCGGATGAAGTCCGGTTCAACGTTGTACACTGAAAATCGCACAAAATACCATCGTCAGCTTGATACACTCATATTCATAAATGTTGTTAACGAGTAGTTTGTATAATAGCAATTATTTGCCAGCACTTCCGACTTCTCTTGTTTCCTAGTTCACACTGTATGAATTTGATGCACTTTTGCATGAAATTGCCTTATGAACGGTTTGCGGTATTTTTTGTGTGCTTGTAGCATGATGAAACTTTGATTCCAACGAAGTCGTCTCGTTTTTGCATCCAGCCAACATCTTTCAAGAGTAATTAATAGTGATGTGATAATTTCGAGTGTGCACAAATTGATACGTTAAATACTTTTTGACTGAGCAGCGTAATATATGTAGCGTATAATTTAGACGCTAAATTTCGACTATCACTTTCTCAATAACAGGAAATAATTCGCAAAATATTTATTAATTTACGAAACTTCATAATGCGGTGTCATTTTTTATGCCCATGATTTTATATTTTACTATTTGAATTTATATTTTATTTCGTTTTAAATTTTCAGTTTAGTGATATAGCAAAATTTCACGCGCAGTGATTCTCATCCTAATTTATCACAATATCAATGAGGAGACGAAGATAATGCTATCAAGGTCATAGTAGAATGATCCTATTCTCTTCGCAGCTCATCTAAAAACATCATAATCGTAAAAGTTTAAACATTTGAATATGCCAACCGGTTTTTGTGGCACGAACGCCGCACTGATAATGCGGATGTTTGAAATCTGATAGCCAATAATCGCCCGAATGATGACTGAATGCTCTGCAAACAGAATTATAGCGAGCAGTTCCAATAAAAATATTACTGAAGTGGATGTGCAACTCGTAACCATGATCAATAGAACACCGCATTTCGAAGCAGTTAATGAACTGAATTCCATCTAACATGATAAGGTACTCACTGACTTGTATAACGAATTATCCACTTACTTTTTTGCATTTACAAATGAGAATAATGCACAGTGATGAACGCGAAAAAAAAAGAGAATCTAAATACGAATAACCTGAAGTGATTGGGCGATCCTCTCTCGTGCCAAAGTTTGTTAAGATGATGCAGAACAAGTTTATCGACTTTAGCAGGTAACATATCGGGCACTATACGAATGCTGAATTTACCGATCACCTTTGCTGGGATAACTGTTTTCGCACCTGCTCCGCTGAACGCTCCTTCGATACCTTTATTTACCAACAAATCAATTAATTCGACTTATCTCCATAAATGTGCCAAGAATAACAAGTTGAAAACAATTACAAAATGCATGAAATCAACACTATTATGCAGGCGAATTATAGATTATTACTAGATTACACTGTCGATGATTACTGATGAAATACGAGACTGAAGAAAAAAATTCAGAAATCGATGTATCCAACCTCAAATCTAAATAATATTCGACTCAGAAAAAGTTTAATTCCGAGAGAGATCTGTCGGGATGAGTTGACTTTGATTTTCATAATCAGATCAAAAATGGCTTAGAAGTTGTGGTCGCTAAGCGAACAGCAAAAAGTGACACAAATAAGCGAAGCTTTTACCGTGAAGGCTAAGTGAAGGATACCTCCATAAGTGCATTAAAATATCGGCTTTCTTTTCCTTTTGCAGCTTCGGTGCATTGAGTCCTCGACGAAAATCTTCCTGAACATTTTTCACGATCAAAGGATTGTTCAAGTGCAAAATACACCAAGCAAATGCTGCACATCAAACACGTCTTAAATTAACTCACTTGATCAAACTCGATTGTCTCATAATGCTTGTGCTCTTCGTCAGTCAGGGGTCTTACTAGATCAAGAAGACCATCAATTTTGATGTTTCCGTTTACATCACTTAACTGACTCATCATCCATGCAACATCTGCCATTGGTTCGTAGCTAAACTCATCAAGGTTTTTGAAAAATCTCTCCAGCACATATTAGATGAAGGAAAGATTCTTTAAATGAGGATCACGCGCGAATAAATTCCATTACTGCCTCAAATAAAGCTCATTCTACGAATTGGCCAAGAATCACCAGTACATTCCAGAGTTTTGCAATGCTAAATTGTAGATATCAAGCAAGCGAGAAAACCTTTCATGATTGCACCACATTTTGACGTTTCTGTCTAACTATAATTCAGTGCTTCTAACTGCTGATGTCTTTTAAATTAGCTCTTTTTTTTAAAGGCTGGAATACTAACACAACACCACCGAATACGCCAGAGTGTAGATCTTGGTGAACGGCAGTGATCTCCATATAGTAATAGCAAACACCTCTGAAATGAAAAAAAAACTGATTCTTCTTTAGGACGGTAACTGACTATTATTGGAGTGTGAATGAAAAAGATTGAAATAATAATCACCGATTGAGAATTTGAAGCTGAACGATCATTATTCTGATATAAGGTGGAGTTCAAAGAAATTGTCTCGTTTAGCTTGATTCATTTGCTGCCTACTCAGAAACTCGTGAAGTCGAAAATTGTTCAGTAGATTAATGATGCATACTCTTTAGGAATGTTGAAAAGAAAAGCAATTTTGTGAAGCTTATAAGATTCCTATTTTTTACGTTACCTGAGTCCATATGTGATGCTTGGTTTATTTTTGCCTAACCAATAATTATCGGATATGCAAGTAAAGTCGACGTTTTTAAGGAATGTGTCCTTTCTGGCCCGTAATGCTTCCTCAAGCCCTTCTGAACCACTCTCTTCCATTGCTTCGAAACAAAACTGAAGTGAATCGATCAAAATGTGACATAGTCTTTTTTGGATGGGAAAGTCGTTCGGAAAAATGATGTATTGCCTAATTTGAGAAGCCTCAAAATGATGATTACACCAATGACATATTGAAAATAAATCGGTTGGTTTATGAATTACGAAAGTAACTATTTTCTGGTGCATTTTTCATGTGTCATATAAAGGGTTCAGTTAAGATATTAAGAAAATAGAATTTGAGATTATCTATGTTACGAAATTCAAGTACTGATATGACTGATATGATACGGGATTGTTCTTCTTCATTTGAGATTACAGTAGTGAAATTAATTTTGTCACCGCTGAAGCAAAGGTTAGGAAAACGAACTCAGATACCTTAATGTTGACAGGGATTCGAATTTTCAACTTTTGAAGTGTTTCGATAGCGTTAATCCAGCCGATTACAGGTGCTTTATCATCAGTTGAGCCTCGTCCAAATAACTTATTATCCTGAAGCAAAATTCACACTTTGAACTGTTGCGATTAAAATGTGAAAGTATCTCAGTAAGGCAGTAGGAAGGAACTTTTGCTGAGGAGGAATTTAGGTGGAGGGAAGATGTCCACGATGTATGTTGGTACATCATTGTACACTTGATTTTTTTGCCATAATGCCTTTACGACTGTTCAATAATGTTTTGAAAATGCTGGTTTAATCGCTCCACATCACTGACGAATTCTCGACGGCAAAATTCTTTGGAAAAAAGGATCGAAACTTGCGATTTTTTCTGTTTTCTCGCAAAGAGGCATGAAGAGCAAGAAAATGAGAATCACTGATGTAGAGTTTGGTGGCAGAATGCATTCAATCAGTCATGTGAAATGCCGCTGAAAATTCAAATGTATCTTAAAAATTAGGCGAAATTCCTCGACAACATGCACACTTTTCTGATAGTTGAGAATCTTCCGATTTTGTTGCTGTGAAAACACTTCTTTGGTCCAGGTTAAACCTGAGCATACAAATTATTCCAAAATGATAGCTCTGATTTTCCTATAGTTGTTTAGCAGGCCGCTGGAAATTCAGCGTTTCAGGAACTAGACATAATTTCTTAACAGAATGTATTATTGATGCATAAAGAGACCACATTTTCACAGCTGTGATTCTAACAGGAGGGAATTTTTCCTAGAGAAGGAATTTATGGATGTTTTCTTAAAAGAACGGTGATAGGTGAGAGATTCCTAAATGAACGATTTCATTTCATTATGGCATAAGGTGAATTAAGACTAAGAAAGAACTCCAAAAACTGGAGATTAAGTGCTGAGATTGGTAAGAAATGTATTCCTCTATCTGAAAATGTGTATGGCATCGATCATACCCTCACCAAATTATCGAAAAATTCTTTCAGCAGCGGAAGCATTTCCAAAGAAATTTTTGAAAACTTCCTTACTGCAAGCCATAAAAAGAAAGAGTGCAGTTGCAATACAACCACATCTAGCAACAAACTTTCTGCACAAGTTCGAACGGTTCCGTTTTCCAACCGTCTTCTCTGTGAGCTGGTTGAACATCCAGATGCCCGTAGACAAGCAAAGTTTTCTTCGACTTGTCTTGACCCAACGTTGCGAACACTATCGGAGGCAGTTCTAATCGAGTACCATCTGGCATTACCTGCTCGCCAGACTCATGCAGCTCCACTTTTGCACCCAATTTCTCGAGTTCCTGTACTCATAAAGCATCAAAATTTTGTTTTCTCCACATAAGCGTTCAGATGATAAGATCGAACTGAATCGCTCATAATTTAATCTTCACACAATTTTCACAAGTCCACCCCGATGTTTTTATTGATACTTATTATTAAGGTTTCTAATAACTGTATCGCAGTTTCCGTATCTTTCTTATCCCTCTTGGCAGCCTTAATCGTTTTCCTTCGAATAATTCAATTTTCTACACACTCATCGATATTTGACGGAATCAACAAAAGAAACGAACTAAAAAGTTGAAGGAACAACCTTTTGAACGAAATGAACCATACGCACAACATCTGCTCGATGGCATGCCTCTACGGAAACGCTTGGAATAGCAACTGCGCTTTTAAGACGCTCGATGAATTGTTCCTTGCATGCATCTATCTCTCTGAAAAATGTGCAAATAAGTTGTTCAGAGACGAAACTTGAACAAAATTTTAATAGTCAAGAAAAGAGTTGAAATAAACCATGCAAACATCAGTATTCACTGATTTAACCTAGTGATTCTCAGATTCTAATCATCATCCATTTTCCAAACTGGAAATTATCTATTGCTCCTTCACTTCTTCATGCAGATTTTCACATGATTTTGATGAGTCTTTGTTTGAAAATATCTTTCTCTCCTACCCCCTACCACCACCCAAAACTTTAAGGAGAACGTTAACGTGTTTAATGGTGCTGACATCTAACGTATATACTACTGAATGATGGACTGCTGCAGTTTGAAAAACATTGAACATTAACAAAACATAGCTGGTCGGTTCATTTTGAAATGGAAGTATAACATTCAAATTTGACTTGGAATTTTCAGTTTGAAGACGTTCAACTATGTGTATAAAACTAAACTGAAAGACTGTAAATAGCACAACGATGAATACTTTTCAGATGTGAAAAATACCGATTCATATCACTAACGATACGTCAAAATTGCTGTTCTGCATTCATTTGTTCAATACCCTAAATATTTAAAAAAAATGATGATATGCTCATTTGGAGTAATAAAATTTGATTTTTGAACAAGCAGAAATGATTTTATGGCAAATTTGATATTGTGCACATTGGTACCAAAATAAATCAGTTCAATGCTATGGTGACGTGTTTTATGGTGACTGATAAGAAAATTGATCTTGTAAAACCTTTCACTATTGGCTTTCTGTTAGCAGCTAAAGCATTCATTTGTTTTCGTTTTTTTTGAGATCATACAAGATGAATATTGAATTTTATGCTCATTCCATGCCTATTCAAGCATTTTTCACCTACAATACTCTCTTGATTGGCAAGTTTTCAGCGAGTGCGGTAAATAATCTTAGACAATGACACAATTGAAGTAAAATTCAAACCAACTTTGCGAATTTCGGGTAATTTTCCATAATTCACGCGATAAATAATGCCTTCGATAGCTGCAGAAATCATAGACAACAGTGAAGTGTACGGTAAATATATATATTTTTTATTACACAGCCACGATCGAATTTTTTTTCACGTTCAACAACAAACAGAAAAGTAATCTTTTCTTAAAGCCTCTTTCATTCTGAGGTACATTTGTAAGTGATGAAACAAAAATGAGAAAATTTGTAACGCTAATTAAAAATCATTTATTCACTTCAATGCATATTGGACTCAATTTGCTACCACCAACAGTTGATGGAATTTCTGCCATCAGTATTACTATTCAGTGAAGCCACTGAATAGTAATACTCGAATGCAAGCATTAATTATTAAGAGAGAAAATGTGATTACAAAATGAAAATTCGACGTATATTTGCAGAAATGTGCATAAATAATCTTACTATGCACATACAATCAGCCTACCAATATACAACTCAAAAGTAGCAATGTGATACTACAGTATTGAGAAGCATTCACGATTATTCTTATCAACTGATAAAGCTTTACTGCTTATTGTTTTATAGCGCTTGTAAACAAGTACAGTTTGGTCACAAAAAAACAATTATGCCCTGCAAAACAAAGTATATTCATCAATCGATCAATATATTTTGCAAAAATTATTCCCACAGATTCTGTTTTCGGTTTTAATTCATTTGTCATCTGAGCATTTTGAAGATTAATGTATTGAACAGTGGTAAAAATGCATAAATATCACTGCATTTCCATTAACATTGCATGTTCATCCGACTAGTTTTTTGCAGAAGAATAAAGACATTACTGGCCAGAATTACACTAACAATAAGACTGTTAATTCGGCTTCTCATCAAGTCCTGAACTTCCACAAAACACCTCAGGAAATCAATGATTCGTTTTTCGCTCAAAACTCTTTCTTTACATCGATTGGAATTTCGATCATTTCAATACAATGCAGCACAGTGTGCCGTGGGGGCAGAAAAAAGTTGAGGACAAAAATTTCCAGTCGTGACCCCGAGAGTGCAATCGACTCGAAAAAAGTCGGGGACGAGGAATTAAGGACGGGTCCCCGAAATTCCCCGATCCCCGCAACACAATATTGCGGCGCTCATTTTAATGCAGTGTATTTCTGTTGATTAATGTGTACACCACTTTGGCATTATCAGGGCGCCATCTTCAAACTGACACTTTCCTCAGGTTTGCCCAGGAACACTGTGATTTTTTCACACCATCGAATTTAACAGATTTTCTAGTCTCAGAAAACTACATGCGTTGTCGAGTGATCTTGCTTACGTTGAGATGATTTTCGGAAGACACCTCACGTAGCGCTGATCTCAGTATACTGTACATTTTCTGAAGATATTCCACCTGTTCGGTAGCGCTTATTTTAATGCACTGCATCTAGATTGACCAATCTGTACATTCCTTTAACTGTATTCGTGTCACGACCTTCAAACTAATGCGCTGCTCAGGTGTGCCCCCAAACATTGTGCTTTCTTCACACTATCGACAGAATCTTTAGTTTTATAAAAGTAGATACACTGTATCTCTGTTCATCAATTTCGCTCATACATTTATTCTCTCATCTTTATCGTTATCATATCTGACTTGTCTGCGTTCGTCATATCGTCGATGTTTTCAAATCAACAAAAATTTAATTTCTCACCAGCTTACTGTTCGTCGGCAATCTGCAGGGCAAATAAATTTCAGTAAAAAGAATGATTTTTTTCGATTAGCATGCCATCACAGCATCATCTTATCCCTAAATACCATCGACGTTTAGCGATACACTCATGTTTTTAGCAACGAACATTTCTCGTTTCGATGGGAGGTGAGAGCACAGACAGGCTAGGATTTGTGGTGGCATAGGGTCGAGGTATCAGTCGAGATGCTGCAATGACATAGTATGGGTGGATCATATAATTGAGGCTTATAAGTTAGCTAGGTTTTGCGGCACGAGCTCGTGCGTTTTGTTGAGAGCATGTCGGGTACATCACGTATTAGTGCATCGTTGCCGCGGATCCGCGCAACGATCGGTCATATCCCACAAAGGTTGAAAACTTTACGCATCAACGCTCATCGATCACGTCTTGAGGTCGGTTGCCTTCTTGGTTCGTCGTCATGCATTCTGTCGACAGAAGAATTCTCTGTTGACTAAGTTTGAAATTATTTTAAAGCTAGGAATACTCAGGATGTTCAAGGTAGAATTGTTTGAAACCTTGTTGACATGATCGAGTACATTGGTGTGTTTCTTTTGCTTTATATGCTAAGTTTCTTCAACCGTATTTTGATCTTATACCACATCCACGCTTCAGAATGTATTCATGATTTCAGCTACTCAGAAACTAAACTGCATCAGTATCACGTGATCCTCACGAATTTATATATAGAAAATCAACTGCAATGAACAAAAAGTCAGACAAGTTCTTTTACGTGAGAAGCACTGAATTAGTGAACCTTTTTCAGATCCTCAGACGAATAGTCACTCGTTTAGTACGAGAAGAACGATGTGAATTCCCTTTGAATCGTGCCGTTGAAGCACGCCAGTATATGGAAAGGGTGAGTGATGAATTCAATTACAGTTCCTTTCTAATGCTAGTACAATGAAGTTATTTCTAAATCGGGATAAATCTACAAGATTGTGCTGCTTGAGGTGTGCTGAGCTCATCGCTGCATATATATCCGTCTGAAATACTCGCACTGCAACATAAATTTGTTGAATCAATAACCTGTCAAAATCCCTCATCTAATTGGAAGTTAATAAGTGCATTGAATAACGACGATACTGCGCATTCAGATTTGAATAATATCATCGTAAAAGTGAAATTTTATCGCTGCTAAATTAGCATTCAACATTTGTTTTCAGTTACTACAGTTGGGAATATTTCGCGATCGAGATGATAATTACATGAACGAGATGGTCGATTGGTGGTTGATCGAAGGTGATCTACGTGATAAGTTTTTCGATGTTCTTGTACCTCGATTCGCGCAGCATCCAGCTGGTAAGTGATGAATTGTTTTGTTTATTTATTTTTTCATTTTCTTTTTCTTAGCTTACTCTTCATACCGGGTTGCATGCCGCCAACGATAGTATGCTTTATTGAAGAGGTTCCCCTTTGTATTCTTCATGATGAGACTTATTTTTAGGACCATATACGGATTTATATCGTTTACCAAACGAACGTCTTGAGTCATATGTACGGAAGAAACGAGTTTTCTATCGCAATTTTGACATTGCAGTCCTTGAACTCAAAGGTTCAACTTTTATCTTTTGAATCGATACTGTCATCTTTCAGTTATTTACTTCTAATCAGACGTCCTATAACATATCTTCCCTACTCATAATGGATTTTGCTCAGTTAGATTCCTTCACACTAGATCGCTGGAACTGATCACTCTAGGATATTTTTGTTGGAAGATTCAATCCCCTAGTTAGTGTTAGTTGTGAGGTATGAGAAACGTATTGAAATAGCATGATGGAGTGTAATTTGCATGATGTACGATTGAAATACTTATGAAATATAAGTTGTTAACTTCAGGTAATCCATTTCCTCCTGTTGTGCCTGAACCTGAAGATCATTCGAATAGCTTGCTGAATATTCTGCTCAGGAATGCAATTCAAAAGAGGGTGGATAACCACAGCAGATAGGTTTAAAGTTTAGTGTGAGGGATATGAACTTGTTTTTTGTTTCACAACAAAGCATTAATAAATTGTAGTTATCATCAAAAATTGTTGTTTTGTTTGTTGTTCCTTAAAGTGTTTGCTCGTGATAAATTCTTCAGAAGTTGAACGCCTTTCCACAATAACGGTATATGCAATTAAGTTGTATGAACAACCGGTTTCGAAAGAAGTGATATGAACTTATATTCGTAGTCGTTAAATGAGGGGGTAATCATTAGAAGGTAATTTGTTAAGAAAAACATGATTTTCGGTAACGAAATAATGCAACAAACGAAATTGTTCAAAATTGTATCATTTCACGGTTGTTGATGTTGGGAATACGAGTAGTTGATTATTATCGTGATAGGCGTTGTTCCTTATTGCTTGATTCCAACTGTGTTGTTTTCAAAATGCAAATTTCATCGTAATTTTGTCACTTTCTCGAAGAACACGAAAAGCAAATAAAAACAATAGATGTGAAGTAGAACATTCATAAAATCTGCGTTACATGTCTGAGTCGTTAGTCATGTTTCATATAAGTGCTTAGTAACAAACAAAGCGTTTCGTTGATTTGTCATATACATATCGATAATTTGAACTTATCATATATAGTTGAATATTCGTATTCAAGCCAAGAAGCATTAGTATCTCGGCGACAGTAATGCCCATACTTAAATAAGATGATTTAGAAGTTTAAAACCGAATGAAAATTAGTGAAATTAACACTATCAAAAAGTTTGAAACAGTGTCGAAGAGTCAAAGAACAATTTGGTGATTATTTTACAGAATGAGGAGGAGCAGTAATGGACACGCTGCTGAAAAAAGCAGCTGCGGTAATTCACTAAGAAATATTTTTGTTTCACTTAAATTAACTCGCTACTAGCAGACCTGACGAAAAAGTAGCGAATACTTCTCGCTGAAAGTGCCGCTTTGCTAAAATTCTACTAATTGCTGCTTTAGCCAACTAATTGCTAATTGCTACTTTCAAATCTTCTTTCAAAAAATTGCAATCGTATTGCTGATTAGATTGGAAAAACCCTAATTACGCTAATAAACAGTCAAAAATTGTCATTTGATCATTCAGCAACAAAATGCGATTGCAACAATAAGTACGAGTCAACAATAACAAGATACTTCAACAGTGAAAAAGTGACCAAGCGGCGACAACAAAATTACACAATAAAAAGTAATCAACTGGCAGCAGCCCACATTACATTTTTTCATCACCTTTTAACATCAACACACTGACAATGAGCATTTCATATCGCCTAGCTCACTGCTCCCGTGGTGGATATCAGCGATCATCGTACCTGTACACAAATAATGTTCTAAAACGAATCCGCAAAATCACCATCCCACCTCATTAACCTGCTCAATTTCTGATGTTTTGAAGAAACAGTCGCAACTACACTAAAAAATTAATTTACAATGAAGAAGCTGTTTTCCCCTTTCCAATGTGGATTTCCCAATAGGAGATTTCGACTTTTAAAAAGTGTCTAATTTGTAATTCACACCTAAATTATCTTTAAAATCTCAACCATGTAACATACGAGTTCCTCTTTCCAGCTTGATTTGAGATTTTCTTAGGAACTGTTTTCAATCGTTCCGAATTGGGGATTCATTCAGTTCGTCAGAATACATCAGTAGTGACGTTCTTTAAGGATCCATTGGGGGACCACTTCACTCTCTTATTCCTGTCAGTCTTTTAGGGTTTCTTCTTTCACACCTAACATGTATCATTTACTCAGATGATTTTAAGGTCTTCACTTCCTCAAACAATTTACAAACTACATATAATTTCATAAACCAGCAGCCATCAAATCGGCTTTTATCACTAGCTCCACAACAAACAAAACTGATTAGAATTGCTAAGAACTATGCTAATAACCCCCCTCAACATGCAGAACCAAGAATTGGCTCCCTTCTCATTCGTCCAAGGTCAAGGCGTCCAATCAATACAAGTTTGAAATTCTATCATTACGTTTCCAGTATAGTCAAAAAGCTAAATATCACAGCATCACTCACATTCAGGTCGTTCAGCTTCAATACTTTATCACTACTAAGCGGTTTACATAACTCTAAATTCGCCCACTCCCAGGATATGCCTCTTTCCTCTGGTCTCCCTTTCATGAATAAGATGATAAAAACTACGTCAATTTCGTTACAAATTTTTGAACTTATACATATTTCATTTTCAAGAGGCAGTGTAGCAAATTCAATAACTTTTTCGAATACCAGGAGAGGCTATCGATAATAGGATTAGAAATTTCAAAACAGCGACGATCTCATATTGGTCTTTGAACAGCCTGCAACATCATTCAACGCCTGCCTGGTTGATCTCTCAATGAAAGAACTTTCCGGATTTCCCTCGATTAATGGGACAAATTCAAAAAATTACGCCAGAATAATTCACTTGAACTTGCCGTCAAACGCTGCAAATTAAATGCTACAAAACTGTCTTCGCAAACAGAATCGCTAGAGCCTGGAATCTACTCGTCAACGTATTAACTCCCCACAATCGTTTCAAATATTTAAACGCAGACTCCAGTCCATTCACCGAATGAAATCGGCTTCATGTCCCTGTTAAAATCTCGTTAACAAGAGGAGGTAGAGAAATCGAAAAAACAAGTCACTTCACCCGCCTGGTTTTATTTATTTCTATTTTAGCGATTCATTCATTTGTAAATTTCTTCTTTCTTCATTTCTGCATACGACTGACTTGATGTTGCTCTCACTGTATGATAATTTATATAATTTCACCTTTTTCCTATTTTTTTTTCATCCCTTCTCCCCTCCTCAGTAGCAGTTGGGTTTGCATGTTCGCCATATTGTAATCATTTGCACCGAATATTAGCGAATGTTTATTTTGTAGACTTATGAATATTTGTCGGATTGGTATTTGGCTACGTTTAATTGTGCAAAGTATTCACGGCAACTAATTAAATACTCGGTTGTGCTCACTTGGCCTGCTCGCCTAGCCAGCGGGGTGGCTACAATCAAGGCTAAAACAATGCGCACGGAAACGCGAACATCGTGGCTAGCAACGTTATAAACGTTTGATAGCCTGGCCAATCCAGGTAATCCAGGTAATTAGCGCACATTACTATGCGAATAAATATCATTTGTTTCCTTTCCCAACGAGAACAATAATAAAGAAAACATCATTACACTGCCACGTAACCTATTTAAAGCTTAGTGGGCCCAGACGCAATGATGCATTTACACGAAGTATTCGAGGTATAACTGAATATTGAACTTCGGCCCGTTGAGACGAGTACGGGTACAATAAGTTTGAATTGAGCACTTGTTACTGCTAGAGCTCAAATACGCACTTTCAATATTTTCGTGTGAGAAAAATAAACATTCCGTTGCGAATGAAAGCTACGCAGCTGGCAGAGGTTCTGAAAAAGTAGCTCGCTAGAGCGCTAACGAAAGAAAATACCGCAATTTACCACTATTTTGTCCCGCTAAAAAAATTTTTTGCTGAAGTTATGGCCGAAAAAATCCGCAGTATGAAAAAATTAGCGCGTTACAGCTCACCACTGTGGAAGATCATATCCTTTTTGGTAGATTAAATTATATAAGTGCGATGCAATAAATTAATTCTCATTCAGTAGTGAAAAAAGGGAAGAAATCTTGTTGAAGATGGCATAAAAACGCTGTGACGAATGTATACAATCATACATATATACAGAAAACAACAAATTAATGAGTGATTTGTTGGGAATTGTAATTGGTGACGTTTCTTGACTGCTTTATTTGTTGATTGATAGTGGTGCTATCACAGTTGAAAAGATGTCGATGAAAGTCTGCACACGAGCTGAATTCTCGTGACGAAAGTCCACAAGCGGTACATTCCATGGTTGCATTCGATTGCAACGTTATCAAACACGATCGTCGACCATATTCATATTCAGCTGGTATGCACTCTGCACCACGACACTGAATCAAATAACACATCGCATATCCAGTAGTGTTACGAAAACATTATAATAAACAAGTGATTTTAAAATATATATGTACATTATATACACCACCAATTTGTGTTTGCCGGTATTATTCTAAAATATTGCTGAGAAAGTGCAACTTTCGACGGTTTACGTAAAGTGAAACGTGAATCGTTGACGGTCGGTTTCAAATTGCAGCAAACAATCGAAATTGGCTCAAAAAATGATCATCACATCAAACGAACAATTCATACCTGAACATGAATGATATCTTCTGCACATGCAGGCATCGCACATGAAGATTGCTTGAAATGTTCATAGAAATCATTCCGCTCATAGAATAATAATTTGCAATGTTTACAATAAACCACGTTACGTCGATGTGTCACTGAACTCGCATATGGACGTCGTGTTGTTTTACATCGTTCAAAGATGAAATTTGTCGGGTAGTTCACTTCATTACGGTCTGCGTTTATTGCTCGATAAGCTAATTCACTACAAATTCGGTTACGCTCAGCAATCAGCAATTATTTTCGTATAAATCACTATTCACAAGAATTTATTTCAGAATAAAATTCAATGAAGGTTTGCATCAAACAATTAATTTTAATTGAATTTAAAAAAAGAATTATTACGAATGTGAATAAGTGAATCAGTTGATGTCAACAATCCCACAGCACACACCTAAGATTAGGAACGTTGTATGACGGTTGCGTTGGCTCAGCGATCGAACTGTGTGGTCTTGTTATAGTGAAGGCGGATGGATTACCAGCACGTTCGATAACGCTCAGAGCGTTTTTGGATTTGGAACGAAAACCACTAGCTGCTATCTTCTCTTCTGAAAGTTGTTCGCTTGCATACAATCAGATGATCGAATTTCCGATAATCATCAACTAGGAAACACCATATTTCAGTCGAAATATCATTATATTAAACAATACTCACCTCTTTCGAAACTGTACACAGTAGACGCCCGTCTTGAGCAAATATGATTTTTGAGCGCATATGCAAAATATGAAGAGAATCGGCACTTCTGACAGTAGAATGGTGCTACTCGCGGTAGCGGATGATACCGTAGAGTACGATTCTTGATACGGATCGCAATCGACAAACGATTCTTCCAGCATCTTTTAAGCAACGGTTTTGGTCTAAAAAACAAAACGAATAGAATCACTGAAGGAACTGTTGCGTGAAACAACCAATCATTTTGAGCACAAAATTGGACGGAGGAATCGAATTCTTGACTGTCAACTTTTTGTATTCGGCAGAGTAAAGTACATACCTTCAATCTATTTAGTGAACACCGTTACCAAAAAGCAAACCTTTCACTCTAGCTGTTGTGCATGGACAGGATTTTGAATTATTACCCGGAAATTGGCCCGCGAACATACTTTTCTTGGTTAGTGTTTCTTAACGTCTAACAACAACCGTATATTTCAGGAGAGCATAATCAATATTCAGGTAATTGTCCTTTGAACAAAACTTGGAATTGATGTGAAATATGATTGTTGATCTTCATTAAACATCCTTGAGTCAGATTAACGAAATTCGTATGGAAAGTGGACTGACTGCTAGAGCAGATCACAGAAAACAGTTGATAAATTTGAAATAGCCAGCTGTCAGCGATATTAAAGATAAGAAGAGGAAGTAGGATATAAGAGATGAGACGAGGTGAAAACAGAAATAATAAACCTGCGAAAGAATCGTCGAAAGGCAGGATGAATGAATGCTAACGGCAGCAGTTGATGTTTGCTAATCAAATTCGATTGTGCTCTGCGAGTTTTAAACGACTCAATGCGTTGTGTATTCAAATTCATTGCGTTCATCATTGTATTCGTCGTATTCATTGTGAGCGACGTACAGTCACGTGGAGGACGTCGCGGGGGAAAGGGCAAAGGAAAAAGCAACCTACAATTCGCGCAAGTTGCCGAATTCTCATTGATTCAAACGCATCTCGCTGATAATCATGTAAGTGCTGCTGCTATTCACAAATGCATTATAATCTCTACGAACATGAACTCTACTACGAACGTTCCAATCACAAGCAAGTCGGACTCACAATTCGTCTCCTTAAAAGCGGTAGACACATGGATGGCAGTATGTATATTTTGCCCTTGTAGGTGATGGGTAACCGAACGAAATTTCGGTTCGGTCGGAGTCTAACCGAATTCAATTGTTTGACTTCCGAAATTTGGTATTCCAACCGGAACTCAAAATAATTCGGTCGATATCCGAATTTTTAGCGACCGGACTTCGGACGGTTAACATCACTAGTATGCAGTGATCGGTGATAACGCCCTCTGCTGGCAGGCATTATGCCTTCACACCCAAAAAAAATTTGATATAATGCTTAATTGAGAGAGGTTTTCGTGCAGCTGCCATCGCCTCCGATTTTGGCCTGTTCTTAACAGTATCCTTCTCGTTTACGCGTAATGCGGAATGTTCGCCAGCTGGGTGCAACAGGAGGAAAAAAACAAGATCGTTCGTTGCATAGACCATGAAGTGAATAAATAAAGTGATCGAGTACAGACGTTTCAACGATACCAATTGCAGAGTGCACATATTGTGACTGGTTCACATTTCAGTCAAACATTTCGACTTGGTTATAAACTCGTACTGATTTGTAAGGCAAGAGGTGATCCTCGACCAACAATTAAATGGTATAAAGAGGGTGCTGAAATGCACCCGAAAAATAATGTTCATGTGAGTAGTTTCAACTATTCTATTATCAGCTCTGTTCTCATGTTATCTTCCAAATACGATGCCAAAACATTTGAAAGCAACGATTGTGTTAAAATTTGGAAGTTCATTTAAATGTGTATTTAATTTGCAGGTGCTGTATTCGTTTAATTTACACGATATATTAAATCATTACCGAACTTTTAACAACGAATTTACAAGAAAAAAAAACAAATTTTTGCGATGAATATTTTTGTCGCAGACTATGAGCGCTTCCTGAACAAATCGTTTTTAGGCAATTAATAACAAATGCACAAAAAAATGCGAAATGTTCTGTCAAGATCTTACAAATAGTGTTCATATAAAAGCATGTCAAAGTATTTTTTTGTCAAAGTTTTTTAAATTGGCAATAATAATAAGCGTAAAAGGGTGATGAAATTTAAATTTGAAATTTAAATTTAGTTTATAATATTACAACAACAACGAATTGTTGCCATATTGTTTCAAGAATTAATATTTACAGTATTATGAAAAACAAATCGACGAATATGTGTTATGGAGTAAGTTGGAAGTTGATCCAGCAACGATGGGCGATCAAGGCGTTTACGCGTGTGTCGCTAATAATGAATTGGGAGTTATGGCGAAAAACTTCAAAGCTGAATATACTTATTGAATTGAATAATTGTTACGAACGGTCATCGTTCGAATATATATATATATACTCCAATAAGCAATTTCTTTCTCAAAACCTAATCATGTTCCAAAATATAGCCGCTGGCAATAAGCGATAAAGTTACAACGATTAAATGTAAATTCGCAACACAACTTAAGTATCGAAGCGTTGCTATTCATGGAAAAGAGACAATGAATACAAAGTTGAATATGTTAAAAGCAGCGATATGATTCAACGATGCATCATCGTTTGCGAAATTTGTCAGACACAAAAGATTATGGCTGATCGAATCAATCCTGTCTGTTGATTTTCTACAAAGCTGAACTGGCGCAGTTTAAAGCTTTATACATTGTAACGGAGATTACTTATATTAACACTGAATGTAAATTATATAGTTTATCATATAATCACTTTTCTATGTAAATACACATTCATTATATTCGAAATAATTACCAAAAAAATTTCACGTCTCGATGAAAATAAATTAAAGCAACATGTTCATTCGTATCATAGGTATCAGCAATGAAACTGAAAAATTGACCGATGAACGCGTAATTTGATCTGGTATGCGGGAAAGGTGATTTGGAAGTGAAAAAATTCTCGGACATGGATGATAAGATATATTTGTGTTTCATGAATACCGTTAAACGCCGACAACTCACAGATAAGACAAATGAAAAGTGGTCCTATCAAAAAATCTCGAAGTCTCTGCCTAATGGCGTTTCACTTAAATTTTCTAAAGTATGAGAAGATACAGCTGGAAGGTGATGTCAACTATGCCTTCAAAATAACGGTAATGAATGTCGACTGCCACAGCAATTTCAAACCATTGCGACTAAAAATGAAACTTCTGTATAGATATTCAAACTGACAATGAAATGATGACGGCATTAGCTGTCTAGCGAGAGGAGGCTAGTGGTTAAATGGACACCGAATAAGTAGTTATCACGATCTGTTTGCCCCGATGAAGCAAAGGGTATTCGTGCTTACGTTTTTTTACGGATTGCAGCAACGTGCACATATACTAATATTAGGCAAAATGTATTGAGAAAAGAGTCGTTGCAATGCCTCTTGCTCATTCGGCTGGCGTCTGTTGTTGTAACGAGATCTCGAACCTATTCGGCCAACGGACTATGAGCATTCAGCACAATCGTTTCGTTAATAAATGGCTCGGCAAGGCATGGGTCGTTTAGTTTACAACATGGTGAGGATGCTTGATTGATTTTGTTGAATACACTTAGTTAAATTCATTAGAGCCGCAATTTAACAAAGATTTCTGACTGATTCAGAAAAACTGCTGATTCATCGCGCTCCGCTTTCGGACGACTGTTTTGAGCGATCAGTGGACACTAATCCATTCGATCGATCATAGTTTGTCTTGTTGAGCTCATTTTAAGCGCTTCTTTCTAGCTTCAGAAGAGTAACCTGAACACCTCAGAAGTCACTAAATAAACGATAGAGATAGGGTTCAGGAAAATGGATGGTTTCTGGATTTGTATAGTGTGAATGGTTGTGTGCGGCCAAGAATGCAAATAAATGAACAAATTCACATTTACATGCTCACAATAAGCCGTAATTGTTCAACAAATGAATAAGAACGCAACAACACATAAACGATCACCGCATCCCTTGTTTGTATGCGTTGGCTAAACGACCACGGACAAAACAGTGCATTGGCATTGAGTTACAACTGGACAGTGCGGCGAAGATACGTTAGTTGCTTCGCGTACGGCACAACTGAAACAGCGTTGCGTGCGTTGTGCGCTTAACTCAAGAAGTGTTCTTTGAGGATGCGCGACATTCATTCACACTGCAAATAAGAATCGAGTTTTTCAAGCATTTTTCTATGCTGCAGTGGCTCTAATAAGTAAAATTCACACTTGTAATGTTTCAAGTATTCTTTGGTGGTATTAATTTATGCAAACTTATAGTTAGTTCGATTTTGGAAATTGAATTTTACAAGTGCATAATGACATTTTCAAATGGTTGTTATGATGTTGGAGATATTATACGTGCATGTGTTCGTTGCGGGTTTTTACTCTTTTCTCAAACATATGAGTCATCTTTATCATTGTAATTAATAGCTGTCATATTTGCAGTTGTCTTTAACGTGCAGTTGTTTTTTTATTTTCATATCATCAGAGAAAAAGATAATTTGTGCTGTTTCAGAATTGAAGAGGAGAGGTAACAACAGAATGCAAACAATAAAATGTGTTGTGGTTGGTGATGGTGCAGTTGGTAAAACGTGCCTTCTGATCTCATACACAACCAATAAGTTTCCCAGTGAATATGTGCCAACTGTATTCGACAACTATGCTGTAAGCAATGATTTTTGAAACTTTTTTGTTTCGAACTTCAGTTCGTAGCAATAATTAAGCGTAGAACTGTAACTGATCTGCGCATTCACTTCAGTATCTTTCGCTTGGTTCCGTTCAATCGAATTCATTTGCTTCATGTCTTTTGTTGTCATGATTATCCTCGGTTTCTACTGCTCTTTGCTTTGATGAATGCAACTTTCCGCTTTTGGAGTTTAAGACCGACATTTAAGCAGTTAGCTTTTGTGAGTCGACAGGTAAAGAGGCATATCCGATGTGTTAAGTTCGACACAAAGACACCATCCCAATTTGGAAAAAAGGATATTAATCTAGAATGCCAATCTTTAGTTGGGCAGAAATATTGCTTTAATTCTGTTTGCAGGTGACAGTAATGATTGGTGGTGAGCCATACACTTTAGGCCTATTCGATACGGCGGGCCAGGAAGATTACGATAGGCTACGACCACTTTCTTATCCTCAAACCGACGTTTTTCTTGTTTGCTTTTCCGTTGTTGCACCCTCCTCTTTCGAGAATGTCAAAGAAAAGGTAAGTTATTCTATTCAGTTTTTGGAACATTTTTCATATTACTCATATTCTTTCTGACTTTTTTGTTTGGTTTTTTGAGAGAGAGAGGGACCCAGCCGAGCGGTGCTGTTTGCAAAAAATTTTGTAGTTTTTAATTATAATAAGCGATTATTGTATGATTTATTTATTTGTATACATGTCAATGGAAGTTGGTGATAAAGGTTTATCGCGACCATAAAATTACGAACTTCGTAGTTTCCGTTCTTTACGATTTGAAAACTTCATTCGGCAATTGTTAGAGTGATTTGGAAGTGGCTCATTGAAACACTGTAGTATTGATGTGATTTCGTTTGGTTCGCATCTCGGTATGTGATGTGTATAATTTTAAATGAATGTTTTTAAATTTCAGTGGGTTCCAGAAATAGCACATCATTGCGCTAAAACACCATTTCTGTTGGTGGGTACTCAAATCGATCTGAGGGAAGATCCGTCATATCTTGAGAAACTAGCGAAGAATAAGCAGCGACCGATCTCATCAGATGTCGGTGAAAAACTGGCCAAAGAGCTGAAAGCTGTCAAATATGTCGAGTGCTCCGCCCTCACTCAGGTTAATTCGCTACTGTTTATTTGCCTGCTCACTTCGGATTCTCACTTGCCACTACGTTGCAATTGTTTGTAATTAATGAACATTTGAACGAGATAATAAGTAGAAAAGTTGCGTCCAGGTTTCCGGTTGCCATCGATTCTTTGCAAGCGGTTTGAACAGAACAATCCTGAGGTGTTTCAAATTCGAATCCATTTTGAAGAGTCTCATTCTCAAAATGAAAATGAGGAGACGAAATAAAATAGGAAAGAAAAACGCTAGTTAGGTGAGATTTGTTTGGTAAGACTTATCTGATAGTTTAAGATTATGATGATGAGTATTGTTTAATTTGCAGAAAGGACTGAAGAACGTTTTTGATGAAGCCATACTGGCAGCTTTAGAGCCTCCAGTGCAAGATAAGAAGAAAAAATGTTCGATACTGTAAAAGAGCATCTCAGGTCACACTTATATGCTAATATTGTACCGAAGTTACAATCACTCTTCATCACATTCATGTTATGTATGCCCTGATGATCCAGTCCGTTTTATTTTGGCTCATGTTCGTACGTTTTTAAATTATATTATCATTCTACTTGCAACTGAATCGTTACATTACCTATTATTGTATCATCATTAATAAAGTTTTCTGTTTTGTTCTATAATCTTTGTGCATTTGGGATGTACTATAATACAGTTAGGTTGATGTCGCATTTTCAACCTCGTCGTCGATGGTCTAACTTTGTTACCTTCCGCTGAACTACGTTGTTTCAGATGCCACTGTTCATGGAAATTTGAGTTCATGGTTTTTTAAGTGTTCAGTAAGTTCAGAGGATACCGTGTGTTAACTTTGTTACTGTGATAGAAAAAGATGATTAACTCTGAGTAAAATGAACATTTAGTTGACATAAATTTTTTGTGTGAGCAGTGTGGAGTACACGCTCTCAGGTACAACGAATTATCTTACAACTGTGTTCTTCTAGAGTAAGGATGTCAAAAATGATTGTAGTGGTGATTTAAGTTGGAATTATAAGAGCAGTGTGGTATAACTTCAAACAATGTTTGACATAAACAAATCATCACAATTTTACTCTGTAAAAGAAAGAGTACTCACACTTTGATGTAATTAATGAATAGCACGAACAAATCATTGTGTGTGTTGGACACATGAAGCACTAATTCCTAAAATAGTCTTAGGAGAACCATAAAATGTGGTTGTCGTTTAAACATTATATTGTTAAAGCATTGTCAGAGCACGATTTGGCCTTTACGAGGACTATTTTGTGATGGATTGTTGTGTGAATCTACATACAACCTGGTCCCTTAAGCAATATGTGATGTTTTCCGTGCAACTTGGGTTGTTTTCCTATATCTGACTTTCTTTTGTTTTTTTCAAATTATGGTTCTCATCCCTTCATGGCTCCGCACTGCGGTGGTTGGCGTTTTGAATGAATATTTTGTTGATTCGTTCAATTTTCAAAATGAAATCGGATCAAACTCTGCCAATACGTACCACAACGCTAAAATCATGTTGTTTACGTCGATTTGTTAAAATACAGACTTTGTGCTGTTCTTTACATCGTATTCCCGTTTCATTTTTCAGTTCACGCAATACATGAAACTCATCTGTGTAAATAAATCACTGAAAATTTTCATGTGATGAAGTATTCTTCATGTACAAATGCAAACACACGGTAATGAATCTTGGTTGTATGTCTGTCCGTAGGCTTGAAGTCTGTCAAAATTGACAAAATTTCATTCCACAAAACGAACCAATGGAATCGAAATTCGGTACATATTCTAGCTAGCCTACAAAAAAAGAATAGTTCTACAAGACTGACAAACGACAGCATTTAACCGGAAGGAGCAATATAAAAAGTGATAAAAATGGAATATAAAATGAAGTCTTCGCTGGAGGAATATCAACATTTTGCAACCACTGTCATCATTATGAGCATACGGTTGTAAAATAAGGAAATACTTTATCACAACATCAGCAGAATAATTCATTTATTGGAAATATTACTCGAAAAAAGTAGGTATCACATCATTTTGTTTTCATCTGCAATAGACAGACACATTGCAAGTATATCAATCGCACTCCATAAAGAATCTAGATGTGGAAATTCGCCTTTTAATCACGCGAGTCTTTTGTTCAATCGATGTTTGATTATGAAACTTTGATCGAGAGGTAGACAGGACCTACTTTAAGCTCGGACTTAAGTTCAGCTTTAGTGATAAACTGAAATGTGACGTTCAGTTGTTGGTTTAGACGAACGATGCAACGCCAAGTGATTAAAACAACAGACATACGACATTTCTCTTTTGATGGATTCAATTTCACAAAGACTGCGAGACAATAGAGGCGACCAATCAAATAGCAATCATCAATATGAAAATGAGTCAAGCATCTTCTAAGCAAGAAAATAAACGATATGAGTAAATGACTCAACACAAGCAACATGCTTATAATACAAACAATAATAATCCTAATTGTTACCATTATTATATGTGAAATTAAAAGATTATTTTTTTCATAATATTGGAGATACGAATTAAAACAATCACCATTATCTGTATTTGGAATATACAAAAAAGTAGATAATTTATTATAGGAATCATTCATAAACTGAAGTAAGAAAAATAAAACGAATCAAGAATAAACATTTGAACTGAAAAAATAGAATGATTGTGGTGCGGTAAATTGGAATCTGCATGCAATTTGATAGTAGTGAGCCATCCGTTGAGTTCACTCAAATTCATCTTTCGAGTTGATCTATGGACAACTGGACAACAGCAGTGGAATGATAAACGATGCTTTTTATTGGTGACTTCAACTGTGTATTGGTATTGCAACGGACTGTTGGTTGCTTCTTAACATTCATGTGGGCTGTAAACCATTTACACGCGCCTCATTTTATATGAGCCCTTACTCCAGCTTGAACTGCAGAACTGTGGAAAGAGGAATCCACAGAAAGCAGAATACATTTTATACTTGATCACGGAATACCAGAGTGGATCGATTTTCGTGCGAAAAAAAATCCGCATGAATGAAATAAAAACGAAAGAATTTCTTCCGTGAATATGCAACAATTTATCACTTCAGTACATTTATTCGTTGATTTATTTGAATAGTTTGCTTTTTATGTACAATTGATCATAAGCAGTTATAACGATTCGCCTTTTTCCAAATGTTCATTCTAGCACTAAATTTTATCCACCTCTTATCGTGTGAATGTTTACGAATAAATTACAGGATGACTCACAATCAGACAGGAAGCTATTGAAACTATGCATAACTCGGTAAAAGAAGTAACGATCATGAAAATTATAATATTAATAGCAATAATCATAATAATACAAACAGAATCTAATGAATAGAATTTTCAACGCTGGTATTTTGCGTTGAGTGAATGAATGGACTATTCGAACGGAGAAAATGCTGCTTCACTCATCACTCGGTTCAGGGGAATAATGCTCGCACCGATTTCGGTGTAGAGCCATCGTTGAGATGTTTGGTTGTGTATCGAAGTGCGTTCAATAAAGACTCGACCTGCAATCCAATAAAAACCTTAAATATTTTGGACACATTCAAAACCAATCTTGTAATTCCATCCATAACGCACTCACATGACCAGTGCTCGTTTATTCTAATGAACATCAAAATCAGCACAGTTCATAACTGCAAACTGTATTTTTCGCAAATCATAGAGCACCAAAGGAACATACTTTTCGAAATCAATGTTAGTGCAGAATTTTATTTAGGGCAGTCACGCATTCCTCGATTTGAGAACGAATATTTAAGTGTTGTTAAGATTACTCGTTCTTCATCGATCGTTTCAAAATGTTAGCATTGAAAGCAGGGTTTCTCAACCGAAAGTACTTGTCCCCCCCCCCTCCCGCAAGGGGGCGAGGTGGTATTCCAGGAGGTGCGAAATAAGGTTTTATTTTTTATACACTGAAGTAGCAGAGGACGGAGTTCAACATATACATGTTTGTAAAGTATGTATTTTTTGAAAATGGACTTTAATGTAAAATTTTTGAAACGTACTGGAACGTTCTCTACATTATAAACACTCACTGTAGTGGATGAGAGATACAGAGTGAATGTTGTGAGGGGGGCGAGGAGATTTTAACTATGCTTGAAGAATCTTAAAGAGTGCGAGGATATCTTAAAATATTTCATGGGGAACGGAGGGAAAGAAATGTTGAGAAGCACTGATTTGAATCAAAGTGCTCGGTTGAACATATGAATAGGTGCTTTATTTTTAAAGACACATTTCAAATCAACTGAAATTAATGAGTTTCATTAACAAAATTTCGAACCATTCATTCATCACACATGCTTCGTATCAATCACTGAAGACGATTGATCCGAGGTGCTTCAAACGATCCACTCACATCTCTCATCAGTGAGTTAAATGAATCAATCGTAACTGCTCACTATCAATAAAAGAACTTCGACCATCTAACCTGCTCACTATTGGGCTGCGATTTGATTAATTCGACTACAGATCTCATGTCGATCGGTGACTCTTTACAAAAAGCACCTGCATTATCGATGTGATCATAGAGTATGATCGCACCTACCATCACACGCACCGTAAACAATCGACTCATTTCGGACATTCGCTCCCAATTCTCTTCCGTTTCCACCATATATCTGCATACCTCAAAAATAAACAATTCTCAAATGAAGTTCCCTCTGCTGATTCGCTGATGCATTATTTTGAGTCGTTCACTTTTGTCTTGGGAACCAATTCAATGATCGATAGACGAAAACGAAGAAAATATCTGAACGAGCGAAATGTTGGACAATGAAATACTCCAAGAATTATTCAATAAGAAGTTTCAGCAAAGAAATGAAGATAACCTGTACAATGGTAGCAAGAGTATCGGTAGTATTTGTTACTGGTAAATCGCTATGTACAACAACAAACTGAATTGTGGCACTGGTTAATGAAGATAACATCGGGGTTGGACTCGCCAAAAACAATGAGATCGTATTGGTTAATTCGATTGGAATTGCATAAGTATTATTAGTCTGAAACTTTGCTGATAGTTTCATTTTGTGCAAGATCAAGGAAGAATCAATAGCCATTGTTCAGTGTTTCAGCGAAACACATTCATGTCGACGAACAAACAATGTAATGTTTCGGTTGCATACCTTTTATGTACGTACATTATTGCCTGGACTACTTTTTTGAATTCAATTCGCACTTCTTCAACGAATTGAAGATCAAAAATAGCATTTCGTATAAGCATGGAGGAAAATGAAAATTTTTAATGATGCATCACAGAATTAACATTACGGGTCATTAATTTCTCCGATTCAAAATATGACTGTCTTTTGGGAAGCAGCCGAAAGTTTCAAAGGGACTATATGCAACGTATTTTGCTACACTGATATTTCTGAACAGATACACACCTAAATGAAGATTCTCAATATAAATAAATACATACCTCCCTGGATATTGCGCGTCTATAAAAACTGAAATCATTTTGCAGTGCTGGAGTACACATTTTCAATGCATCAAATGATAGAACAAAATCGATGAAACGTGCAAACTGTCGACATGTTGCTTGTAATGCATCCAATTGCTCAGCTGGTGGTAAAGGTCCTTAAAATGATCCACATTAACCAATTATGAGGCCACAATCGAAATATACAATTATTTTACAAATATGAAAAAAATCGTCGGTATAACAATGAAAAAGTAACCCGAACAAAGTTCCCAAAGTAGAAGAGGTACCAACTGCTCGATACGTTGCGAAAGATCGTAATATATTCGGATCCTAGTCACTAATTTATCCAACAGAGTCATCGCTTTCGATTGCGCTTCACTGTTATTTGGTTGCTGAATGGCCACACGTACCTCTGCAGATGCACCTGGCCCATAACTTGCTATATCTTCTAGTGCTAAATTGGCACGTTCCAGTACCTTAAACAGGTAACGCATCTTTTTGCACTGTTCCATTATGATAGAGTGAGTAATTTGAAGAAAGACATGTTTCTGTCATTCTAGAAAACAGTCTTTCAGAGAACACATTGCTTTTGATTAGCGCCTCGATATTATACACGCATATCTCTCATAATATCATCAAATAAGTGAACGGATGATTAGTATTGAAAGAATAACGCTAATAAGAAAAGTTTACGTTCAACCTGAGCCATATTTAAACTGGATACAGTTCATTGCTAGATGTTCGGGTAACAATTCTTTTGATTATTTGTTTGTGAGCATTACTGGATGATGGTACAGAAAGTTATTGAGTAGAATTTACATGCTAAATGAATAAATAAGTGTATAGGGGCGCGCTACCTTCTGTTTTTTTTTTCGATCATTGAACTGTTATCATTGAGCATTTCTCGTTGATTCACTTGGCAAGCCGAATCAACAAAGTAACAACGAAACACCACCTATCTTCATTAAAAAATTATGCGTTTCCTTTGCTGTCCATGTCCTCATAATACCACCATTCAATGATAAGTATTCATAAAGTTTTTATTTGGTAGAATCACTCATCAATAGATCAATCAAATCAATCCGATTTGTAAACGTCATGGCTTACACAATCTAGTCGCATAATCTGATGCAGCTTGGCGTACTCTTCGCGATCAAATGAATTCATTGTTGGCTACGATTCAATGCATCTAAACCCAACGCGATGCAATATTTATTTGCGTATTTTATGCAAGCAGCACACAGCCAAATGTCAAAACACGAATGAATGCAAGTTGAATTCTGAGTTTGTGGCCGTATTAAAAGGAGTGCAATTTACAGATATCACTCGGCGCAATTCAATTCTATTCGCTTGAATTATGCTTACGCTCGCTCAAGCTTCTCTCTGAGTCTAATTTGCACCCGAATGATTTATTTGCATAGATTGCCCTTAGATGGATGTCGTAAAGTGGTGCATGTGAACGCAGTACACACACTACGTGTTTTTCTTATTATGTATATATTGGATGAATTGATGAATTTCGCAGAACGCATTTAGTCGTTCAATTCAACATCAGTTCATCGCATGCATCTTGCATTGATCAACAAGCAAACACGTTCATTGTGGAAAGAATGCAAAAAGTATAAGCTTGATAGCAATTTTTAACGTACGACTGCAGTTTCTGAAGGGATTTGCGTCGCCGACTGCTTTGAAAGATCATTCGAATAGCACAAACACGAATACATACATACTTTTATGTATACTGCTCTCTTTTTTTGATGAGGGCTGTCTCTTTGCATACGCATAATTCAAGCCAACTGAATAATGCTTCATAGGCATTTTGGTGGTTGATAAATTATTAAAAACGATCCAAATTTCACTTGAAAGTTTTCCTTTCCTCGAGACGGAATGCTTCACAAATTGGATTGAATGAAAAAGTCAACAGAGTTGTGTATCATCAAAATAAAAGTACAAACTTTGAAATATGCCAACCAACAACAGCATTTATTCTTTTTTACTTCTCAAATACTTATAACTATGTGTGAGGCGAGCGATTACAACTAATGTTCATAAACTTATGATGCTACATGGACGCTTTCAAAAGTGAATCGATTTTTTTTTGATGAACAAAAAACTGCATTGCACACGTTCCCCACTCAGCACCTTCGGCTTGCACTTAAAAGAACAAGGCAGGCAATGAAATGTTAAGCGTGATGTACCGATAACAGCGAAATGTTTCTACAACAAATGATTCATGTTGAGTAGCCGGGCGACAATCAATAAGTAGACGTCGCATACAAGAAATTATTTAGTTAGACTCGAAGCAACTTTAAATGACCGATGTGGAAACCTTTTGTAAACATAGAATTCATGTCCTACATATGCTATAGGTGTCAAGAAGCGAATGCAAGAAAACAACAGTGAAACATTAATCGATGAAGTAGCAGTGCAATGCAAACCTTATCGGCGATCGAGAACAAATGAAATTCGGATTCAGAGGGAGATGCATTTTCAAAGTCGAGAAATACGTTAACCTCCGGAAGACTGGGCCGTGAACCGTCGCAATGAGCTAGCAGCACCGAACGAAGCATTTCCGCGCATGACGAACCGCTGCTCCTCATTTCATCCTATAAATATACAGTAAAACAGATGTCTGTAAACCACCTTAATTAGTGTCATCGTTTGAAAATGAAACGTTTTGAAAAATGAAATATCCAATAAACGTTCACATTATGACTTTTAATCACACTATCGTCATCTCATCGTTCCGTATTCAATCAGAAACTTCGCATCACGGCATGTGCTAGATCTAATTCGAACTTCGGAAAATCAGGGCTCAGCATACATCCAGTTCAAAGTTGCATTCATCGGGTCTGAGCGGACGATATAACGACATCAAAGAATCAGAAGAAAAGACATTCAGCCATGTTCATCGAACAACAAACGCTCACGATAAGAGAAGAATGAATGAAGGAATGAACTGTGACCATTGTGAAGCGTGTAAATGAAGCGTGTAAACGATATTTTGTAACTGAATAGAAAGTGCCAGTGAGCAGATAAAGATACAATAATGAATATTACATGTTAAACCAGTTCTACTCACAATCAGCAATACTTGTCTATTTGATACTCCATCTTGATACAAAACATTATGAAAAAAGAAAACATTATCATTCGATTCGTTACAACAGATTACTAAAAAGAATTACAACAGATTACTAAAATGAATAGCATTGGCATCATAAACTGATGGGATGTTGCTGAGTGAAAACAGGGCAACTCAACTCCGTATCAAGTTCGTCTTCGTTTGAGCACTCAGTGAGCGTAATTTCTAACCTCTTTTGCTGTTCGAATAGACAAAATAATGCATTACACGCACGGCCGTGGATCGATTCGTTTGCGAGGTTCGAATTTTGAAACGATCAACATTTGAGAAGTTGCACTAGAAAAAGTGAGTATCTGAGACAGACCGGAATTTATTTCCTATAACACTCATCTAACAATATACAATTTGAAAAAAAACTTCATTTGGATGAAGTTTAGAGAAAAATGCATCTATATAAGTGCACGTAATTAATAAAGACGAATAAGGAATAATTCCAAATAATGCAATGTGAACGTTTCCTATTGAACAGAAGTGTAATATTGAATGGACTCAGCCAATGATTCAATTAACGAAAACTACAGCTGAGTTTCAAATACATACAAGTATTTTCATAAAGCGCTTTTACATTCACTGCCACGTACAACAATCGACGCTTTTGAGCAATTTCCATTTGCATACATAAAAAGACTGAATATTTTTGGAATGTGTGGAAGATTTCATAAAGATGTATCTTTTTATCATGAAACTAATGTAACAACAGAGACGCATCCTGCTCCATAATCAATTACTTATATGTGCACAACAATGAACGACTGAATGAAAAATAGGAGAGTGAGTAATGAGTGCTACTGAAAAGCTTCAAAATTAATGATAAACCGCAATTTTGCGCATGAAATTCAATTTCGGAGTGGATAATTCTCGAATTCTGATTCAAATAGAATGAATTTCATTGAATGCAGGCAGCGTCACGACTGCCATGAAATGAAATCAGTTAATCGTTTCATTTCCACTGCAGAGTAATAATTCAACCGGCATTATATTGATTAATGATCTTCGGCTCATTTGGAACATCGCTTTTGAATGATCGATCACTTAATCGAGCGTTAAACGTCGATATCCTTAATCCAGCTCGCTGCATACATCTTGCCGTTATTAGCATTATCACTCTTCCTATGACTATACCACTAGAGATGGAAAGGGTATCTATCACTCAGATATTTTATCTATTCATTTATTTAATCAGCAATTACAACTTATTACAACTTTATGCTTCTCTGTTATCACATTCTTCTTCGCTGACATTTTTATATATCATGACATTGATATTACGGTACATCTCAGATATCATATTATCACTATAAGTATTGCTAGCCGTCGTGAAAAACAGAAGCGGCTATAATTAGATTCGTATTGTGAAAAGCGAGTAGGTCGAAAAACATTGTGAATGGATGTTCAGAACGTAAATTAGTACAACAATCAGAAATACGAGTAATGAATCAAGCAAATAATAATCAGGAATGAGTTAACAATTAGTAATGAGAAATGATTTAACAAATCAGCCAAGTGAAAAGGAATAGTGAAACGAAAAAAAGACCGAGAAATGCAAATTTGGTCTAACTCAGTGAACAAAAACTAGACGAGATCAGTAAGTGCACTGCACGAAACTATGACCAACTGCAAGATGCTTTTGAAATGAGCAATTATTGCAGATACGTGCTATGCATAAAAAATCAATGCTATAGCAACATCAGCGAATAAATTTCAGTTAATTCACAGCAATGCTCATCATTCTACGATATGCTGCTAATGTCCACAGAATGATAAAAAAAGATCGTTTTATTGTTGTTAGCTGCAATGCCCTTTTGAGCATGTTTCTAATATTAATCAATCAATTTCATATACATCAGCTAACAGCTGACTGACTCCGACTATGCTATGCACAAAGCAAGAACACAAAAATTGAATTATTTGTTTCAGCAAATGTTCATTAGTGCGCCAAATTTTTGTGGGTACGGCACGGCACGCACGGAACTGAACGAAAACGTAGAATAAGCAACTACAGTTCAGGAAATCAAAAAACAATTTGCTGAAATATCATACAAAAGGAACAAGAACACACCATGGACTGGTAGTGGACGAGTAAGCATAACGTTGTAAGTAAGTGATCGGTGTAAAAAAAAAGCTGGTTTTGAAGTTGGGAGTACAACTGAAAAGTAGATTACTGATCAAATAGTGATTATGAATGGATAATGAAATGTTGCTTGAACTTACTATTAGATATAAACTATAACATGAATTAAACTGGACTGACGGATTAGACTAGTGTTTGCGGGAAAGGCAAAAAGTCAGGGACAGTGAAAGGTGTGGACGAAATTGCAGTCGAAGACCTCAAAAATGCCGTTGCTTTAAAAATGTCGGGGACGGGGAAGAAACCCAATCTCAAATTATTTCATCGTTTTCCGTTATTATCATTACTTCACATCGTTTTCCGTTTCTTTTTTAAAATATTTCCACGCTACACTCCCTTCGCCTTGTTGGATCGTTATAACACAAGAGAGTAGACATCCTCCCAGCAGGCAACAACACCAAGATATTATATGAAACAACTACAGTATTCCGGAGAGTCTAACTTAAAAATCTGCAAAATTCGCTTACGCGGCTGCAGTGACACAGGAAACATGCGAACATTGTTGGTAAAATCACTTCAAATTCATATTTTTGACGCTTTTATCCGAGGAAACTTCGGGGAATTTGCTGGAAAATTCCAGGGAATGGGGATCCTCGACAAGTTTGGAAATGTCGGGAACAGGGACAGCCGATGATGAAATTTGCAGTCTGGGACCTTAAAATCGCGATTGTCTTAAAGCAGCCATCAGCAAGTAGATTTGACCGCCAGCCAAAATTTTTCTAAGCAACTGACTGGCAGGCCAACGTGCACTATATATATATATATATATATATATATATATATATATATATATATATATATATATATATATATATATATATATATATATATATATATATATATATATATATATATATATATATATATATATATATTTACATTAATGAAGAGAAAATTAATGTGTCGGCTACACAGTTAATTGTCTATAAGGAAATTCTGTAACGAAAATCTTCAGTGTACTGGCTAAATAATTTGAAACCTTTCTCCCATTCTTTTTTTACCCCTTTAAAATCAAATTCATCTGGCGGGCCAAAAAATATTGTTGACGGGCCAATTTTGGCCCGCGGGCCGGGGGCTGCCGATGCCTGCCTTAAAGAATCTTCAACGTGTTAGAGAAGAACCGATAAAGCTAGCAAATAAACGTCACAAGTTTTTGGTTGTTAAGAGCCCATTACAAAGTAATATGATGTTGGGGGAGGAGGAAAAGGTATAATAGTAGGGCCACATGGTCAGAGGTTGTATTGGTAGCAAAGGCAATGGATTCGATGAGTAAAACAATACAACACTACTCAAAAAATTTAGAGTAATGCTGTTTTGTATTGTGAAGTTTTGACATTTAACTGATAATGTGCTGAAAAGAGGTTGGTGAGAAGAGGAAATTGAGGAAGTATTCCGCTAAAAATACTCACTTTGCAATGAAAACGCCTTTAAAATGATTATTCAAATCAAAGTTGTTCAATCAAATTCATAGCCACATGCTTAAAGGACACATCGTTTGCACTGCTTTTTCAAAAAAACTTCTCTTTTCAAGTGAACGCAAACAGAATAATGGAATGTTGAGTTCGTTTGCACACATTCGCTCTTCATTCTCACCCCATTCTCTCTAATTGTTTCAATGCCGTCAATTTGCAAAAACGCCACCGATTCAGATGAACGAAAATTTTTAATTGAGTAACGTATCGTATGCGTTTGTTATTCGATTATTTTCTTATTGTATGTTAGCTTTACTATTCTACTCATTACTGAAACTAAAAGCAACAACTAAAGCCAGGTTACTACCGAAGACCGTGACTAACGGATGAACGAATGTGAATGAACGTGAGCAAATCACTGGCCGTTTAGCTGTCCTCTCTCGAACAATATAACGATGTTGCGAATCTTTAAACACGTCAATTTCAAGAACTCCAGAACGAACTAATTGTTACAGAACAAATGATTGTAAACAATAGCTAGATAGATACTCACTTGCACGCGATTTACCAGCCGATCAATACAAATCGAATGCAAACAACTAATAACTAAACAATCAATCATCCAACTGTCATAAGAAACGTTTATCCTTTTCCGCTCTCCTCAATGATTGTCGTCTTGTTCAAATACAGCAAAATATGTGCGAGAGACGGTTTAAGAACAAAACAAAATCAACTATTTGCAGTCGAATTAATGTCGTCGTTTAAATTGTTATTTGCAACAGTCATTATTATTTAAATTATCATTACTAAATAAAGTATTATTTAAGTTATTACAATCAACCGAGTGACTGATAGTGAGTGAATAAACGAACTGTCTCAACAAGTGGTAATAATATCGAAATCAAACCATTTCTTTCTTTTTAAAAATTTGCATTCTCGAATAAGCGTGCTTTTTTGAAAATAAATTTCGTTGATTTCATTAGGAAAAAAACGCCCCAAAATATCAACTCTTCTAGTATGCAGTAGGATGAAGCGAATAGCACTAAACAATCTATGTACCTGCATCACACTCAGTCAATAAAGAGTTCATAAACAGTAAAAAATTACTCAAATAATTAGAGCACACAAAAGAAACACTCATCATAGTACCAATACAAATAATCAGCAGCACGCATTCTACAATACAGATTTATCTATCTATCTATCTCTTCACATTAAATCTTATCTCGTCATCAGCATCTTATACAACACCAACAACGCATTATTATACTGCAGCCAGCGCATATTTACGTTATATATACATAAGCATACAACAATAATATACACACAGATATAAATGAAAACATACACTCGCTTACTGCTTTACTAATGCACATCGATTCAAAATGGCACATCACAACAATTATATATTATACATATCGAACATAACGCAAATAATACCAACTGACATACTTCGCTTTATTTTCTTAATCATACCGAAATTGCATGCAATTCGATCGTTTTTTATCATCTCAATATGTCATTTTCATAGACAAGTAGCATACCACCCGGATAACTATATACTGATACACCATGATCACTTTTAAAAAAGCGGATTTGTTTCATGTTTCTTTGTTGTTTGTGAGTCCAACAATGCATCATTCAGTTCGAATCGATAGTCAATGGCAATTTTTGAAAAAAAAAACAATATGAAGGGAGAATGATATGGCAAGTAGCTAGGCAAATGTTTTTTGACTGCCTTTCGTAAAAATTTTTGAACACCGTTTTTAAGACCTGACCTTAAGGGCCGAAACATCTCTCGAATATCAAGAGTCTATAAAACTGGAAACAAATAGTTATATTCAACGGAAGTTTAAAAAGTCAACGAATCAATCATACAGTGATAAGCATTAAACACCAATCATCGTTTACCATCGTGCCATCTCTGATAACGTTATGCATACCGTAGTTTATTGGTTGCGGATCCTGAAGCATAAGACTTTTCCAAATTTAGCAGAAAAGCGATCAAAGATACGTAAATTTTCACGGAGAAGAGGTTAGTGAACATGCAAATAAGACTGCTGAATAAGCCAATCATTCAAATCGGTCTCAAGAACCGTTTTATGCATACTTCAGTGTAAAATCATGGATTTATGTACGACTCGAGTGTACGAGTTACGAAAGTTTTGCAAGACGAGGGGTCGACAAAGGGGAATAATATTTCCAAATTTGTTCATGATAGATCCACTCAGGGAAGAGATCTATTTTAAGGAAGAGAGAAGAAACGAATTGTTCAAGGAAGTGCAGTCTGCGTATACGACAGAATTTTTCGCATAAAAGTGATCTAAGGACACGTTTGTAATACGCAAGGGAATTTGCAAGTGATGCTTTTGATAGAGGACAGTCCTTGAGGAGTAGTTTGCTGGCTGCTTACAAATTCAGAATCGATAGATGTTGAGATTGATGAAGAGCAGCACTTATCAAGAAGATAAACTTTATGAACAAGTTAAAACTGGATCAAATTGCATTTCGAGTTGATGTCTAAAAGTTACATAAAGAGTATTTGATAATACTGGCAATTAATATCTCTCTAGGGATGCAGATCTGCACAGACACATTTCGAAATATTACAGAATCATTGTGATCCGAGAAGAAAATTGTCGATTAGGAATTTGTGACTTCGGCTAAAGGGAAGGAGAACAAATAAAACCGTTACTGCATGCACAAACGGCTTATCATTCAGCGTTCATCAGTTCCAATCATTGACGGTGCTACTGACTCACAACTGCACTGTTAAACTTAATCCTTTAGGTTGACGAAACAAAGCAATAGCCGAACTTTTGAAAGATCAGTGCCACTTTGCGATCATTCCGATTACAGTACCACTTAAAATGCTTGATTTTCTTTCAGATTTTAATTCCAAAAATGCAGCTTACCACCAAAAATTGATCACATTTTGGAAGTAAACAGATCGAAACTGAATACCTGTTGTTAGGGATTCATGAGTGAACAAAATATTGTTCTACTCATTTCGGTGATTCATCAACATAAGTGTAATATCAGTGATACTTCGTGCGATGATAAGGATAATTGCAACGTACTCGATTAAAGATTGTTATATTGAGATTTTGAATGGTTGATTTTATTTGTTTTACACTACCCAGAAGACACAAATGTATAAATAACAACTGTGCTCAAATAAAGCTGCTTATTTCCTCTTAACTGTCACTAGCTTCGAACGCTCTTTGATCATTTGATTCGTCGTTTTTCTTGATACTAACTATCGTTTTATTCTTTGATTACGACCTTACGATGACTGTTTTCATCCAAACAAATGTCACTACTCAAGGCATGCACGTCAGCTCATTTTGTTCAATAAGCAACGAATGTTGCAATCCAAATGACTGTTACTATTACTGCTTACTGTGCGGATTCTAGGAGATCTTTCAATTTGATTCATTTCCCATTCATTCATTCATAAACGAGTGTAGATTGTCGGAAACCGTACTGCATCCATCCATTAATCCCATCTCAGCATGACGACACACATGAAATCAATACGAACAATAGCGAGTGAGAGACTGACGGACAATAAATATCGAGGACACCAACTATATGTATATATATAGAAGAAGTAGTGGGTTGGTTGCGAGCCACACCAAAGAAGGGGTTGGTGCGTATGCAATGCAATGAGCGTTGTTGTGCATCAAGCACAATCAAAACAATTTCAGCAGTCACCAATCTATTATATTTGAGTATTTCATATTCTATCTCTTATAACACCAGCCATTTTGAACAACCGTTCCCAACATCTTAACATCAATTTTGCTGTCCAATATTTCTTTCTGCAATAAATCTATTCCGTACTTCAACCATTACTAATAATTTACTCGGTGCTGTTATCGTTGCATGTTGCTACTTATGATAATCAAAAGAAACCATTTTCGATAGGACTGATCAGAGCATTGCCTTTTAAGCGATTCAACGCAATTATTTATATTTCATCGATATTCGCTGTAAGACTTGCCTCGTTCATCCATTTATGCTGCATATTCAAAATGCAGTCAACATATTAATTGTAAATTCATCAAACCGACGACTCATCATCATATAAATTGCTGTATACGTTTAAGTGAATTTAAATGAATGATATATATTTTCATCTGCAGCATGTGGTATATCTTCATTAATTAGCATATATTCATAAATAGACGACATATAAATCGTATGGGTCAAAAGCTTTCCTTATTCGACAACCAAAGTTATCAGGTGGCAATGTTAGGATTGGATAATGCTGGCAAATCCACTATAATTTATCGCCTTAAGATGCAACATTTTGTGCAACAAGCTCCTACCGTTGGCTTCAATTGTGAAAAAGTCAGTGATCAGTTTGTGGTGAAAGACTTCGTTACAATCATAAAAGAACGATTGATTATTCTAGTATGAAGAAAGGAGCACTACTATTTGTATTGTTTTTCAGTTCCGTCCTGCGAGCGGTCCGGCGAAAGGTCAAACGTTTGTTGTTTGGGATGTTGGCGGTCAAGAGAAGTTACGTCCTTTGTGGAGAACTTATGTGAGGCAAGCGGATGCACTTGTCTTTGTGATTGATTCAACAGATCGTGAACGGTATTCATTTAGTTCTCTTATTGTGAATTTATCTCTTCACTATATTGCTACTGCTCAGCTCCGTTTGAGGCTTTCATCACTGAAGTGTATTTCCATTTTTAAACTCCATCTGAAATTTTGCTGGATAAATTATTACTGGAATCATTTTAGTAATATGTTTGATTGCACCAAATCTTATGATGAGTTTAATTATTAGATTTTACGGTACTATTGTGGATACTTGCAGCTTCGAAGAAGCACATGTGGAATTAGCCAATTTGCTGCGTTCACCCGATTTTCCGTCAACAATACCCGTCATTTTATTGGCTAACAAACAAGATTTACCCGAAGCACGCACTGACATTGAAGTGAATCAGTCGATCGCTCAAGGAATCGGCAAAAGGCCTACACGTTTACTGCCTTGTTGTGCAGTCACTGGTGATGGCTTGGATGAACTTTTTTCAGAGATGCATCAATTAATACTACAGGCTCGGTAGAGTGAATTTTAAATCTTTGCATTCGTTTTCTTTTAGCTTCTCGACCATTCTCCTTTCTCTTCGATGCAACCGTTTATTTGTCGCAATTTTATAAACAATCCAGCGATATTTTGGTTAATGTTCACAAAGTAGAGCGCACAGTTATTGGAAATTTGCACTTATTGTTAGATTTAGAATGTGATTCGAAAGAAAGTCTCTCTACATAGGAAAAAACGAAGGAGTGAAAAGGTATTGGAATAATGTGTGATGCATTTATAAGAGGATAATTTAGTGAATGAACAATAGATGATGACTATTTTGTAGGAAAGATGCGAAAAAGAGATGATTGAAACAAAAAGAATAATATCGGTGTGATAAGATTGCTCAATAAAGCTTTAATGTGCTCATCATCGAGCAATATTTCCATTCAACTACCAGCAACACGTCATAAGCTTTTGACATGCGGGTCATGTCAGTCGGCACTTGTTATGCTTATTATGCTGTTAGCTATACTTCTCATCGTTCCTCATCTGGAGTAATTTCTGAAGGACAGACGTTCACTGGAAAAAAAAGCAGCAGTGCTTGAACAGTAGCACTCTATTTGAAATGAATGAATTATTATTATTTATGCAACATTGGCGAGCAAACAGCTAGTACCCAAAGTTATTGTTAGCACCAATATTACAAAATACTTCGTGTCTTTGCTGCTTCAGAAAATTAAATCAAAACTTACACCTAGTGATACTTTAAACTTTGCTTAATGAAATAGGCAGCAGCCTCATGGAAGTGTTCTGTTCTTGCCAGAAATTATTTGTTCGTGTTCATCGTTCTGTAGATATCGTTCAAATTTGTACTGTCAATGTGTTTTATTAACTATTTACAAAGTTTTTATACATTCAGTAGAAGTGAATAAATATTTTATTGCTTTGAATTGATCTCCAATAATACGTCTTGTTGCGCTTAGTTGTCATGTATGTTGCATATTCATTGTTATTGGTGACAGGACAAAACGTAGATGAAATTACATGCACATCAAGCGTAAATTGGTAGGGTTGGATACTTCAGAAGAACATCCAGTTTTATTGGACATGGTGTTATTCATTTTTCTTATTCGATGTCATTAAATAAAATATTTAAGTTTGCTCCGATTCCGACGCTACTTCAATCAAATTAACCAACATATACTAAAACAATTTCGAGCGAATGAATGCATGTGACACTGGAAAAAATTTAATTGATATCTGTTTTCGTTGAAGCACATGGAAGGACCACTAGAAGAGATGCCATTTTTGGGCTACCGTCTAGGTATTTCTTGAAAATGGAAGAAATACTTTCGAGAATAAAAGTTTCAAGAGTGATGCAAGCAATAACCAGTGTATAGGCACCTTCAAAAGCGGTTCGTTGAGTATTACGACGAGCAGCTGTCAGCAATAATGTCACGGAAAACAGCTTCCATCTCGGCAGTTGTCATTCTCTGAAACGATCACAGTTCTCACTCGCTTCTTACTTCATTTAAACTTATCGAATGATTCATTGATTTCTTTGTCGAATCATTCACATATACCGTTATTCATAAAGCGTATGACTCGCAAGTGGATCAACATCAAAAATCGAACTTTCAAATGATTTCTCTCTGAATTTTTATCTCAAAGAGCAAGTACGGCAGGAATAGCGAACAGAATGCTGCATTTCCCGATCTCAACAAATGTCGTCTGTGGAAACGTTTCTAACAAGTTCATTTTTTCTCAGTTCATGTAAAAAATTTGGGACGAAACATTCTTACTTGAAAATATCGACTTAACTATACAGTAAAACTTAGAATCTAAAAATGTGAACATGAACAAAGCATTCGAACATTTTTGGTATGAAAAAAGTGACTTTATTACAATGGAACTTCAACAACTGAAAAATGCCTATGAGAAGGAAGTATGAGAAGAGGTAAACCTAGTTAGAACAATTCTTGATGGGTTGAGTTTAAAAAGAAAAACCGTTCACCGTTGATGTGGAAATTAATTTCATCTTATTAGTTGTCGCAAATTCTTTAGCCATATCGTTTGTTACGACCTGACGATTGAGCAAATCTGATTTGCAGCCAACAATAACTCCTGCTGAAGGTGTTTGCTTGCATTCAATTTTAAAATTAAACCGTTTGTTTATATTCGCAACGACAATCAACACTTCATGTCCATGTGATTGAGCTATTTCGAAAAAAAAACTTTCCTTAACAGCAAGTATGGTCACGATCAATGTATGTATTCATCCATGAGAATGTTGCAGATATTATTTTGAGCAATGTTTTCTTCGTTTCATCTAATGTTTATCAATTCGCTGCATAAACTCAACAAAAACTTACATGTGTTTGGGTTCGATGAAGTAACAGTACTAATGAGATTCGCAAGTGAGTCGAAGCTTTGCCGGTTGGTGAAATCGAAACAAAACAAGAATATCTGAGTCTTTTCTGTTTGGCCAATGAAACGATCGACAATCCATGAATAAAGTGGATGTCCACTGGTGTCAATCAAGATCACATTCATCACTCGTTGATCTTCACCAATAACGAATTTCTTCTCGAACAAATCGACGCCTTGTGTCTATCAATAATAAAACCATCATAAACAGCACATTTCTACAGTACGTTTATCATCATATAATTTTATCAACAACTAACATTCATCCGTATAATTTTTATCGGATTCTTGTATAACAAATCAGAAATTCGGTGAATATTTCTTCCTAAAAAGTTTTCTCAGTAACTAAGAAGCCATTTGAGATATCACATTCAATGTTACAAATGTTGAAACTGTACAAAATGTTAATTCTCAATTGAATAGATACCATAGTTATCGTTAAGACATAATAGACTTCATTGCACTTTTTAATCTCATTCATGAATTTCAAGAGCACTCTTACCATTTTATAATCTTTGGTCGTGAAATTATAGTTAGCCGTCAAGATGTTCGCTATTGTTGTTTTGCCGCATCCTGATGATCCTTTAAAAAGAGTGCGATGCGTTTCGAAGTGATTTTAAGGAACAATGATAACTGAATTCACGCACTGCTTACAGAATGAAATTGAAGTCACATCGATGAAAGGCTTGTTTTGATTAGATTTCAGTTTTTTCGATATTGTTTCGACTCAAAACTACAACGATTAACAATAAACACTTTTTGCTCGCATCAAAACGAAAATGCATCAAAAATTACCGAGTAGAATCATCCTGAGCATTCGCTCATCATTGCACATTTCGAAAATAAGTCATTGTTAAAAGAGCTGAGTGAGCGTTTTATTGACCGATCTAATAAATGCCATAGTAAGTAGCCAAGGTTACAACTTTGCATAAAGCGTACACATTGGTATCTATAGTAACGCTTTTAACATACAACCAAACATTTGCTATTCAATACTCAGTTCAAATTCAGATGGACCGTTAGCAAACATCAGCGAATATTTGGATTTAGGTTGCAATTGTGATCAAAATGTGATCAGCAATAATCAAAAACCAACGAACATTCGCCATATGATTAGCAGCGGCTAACGATTACAAGAAATTTTGCAATATACGAAATGGTGATGATGCACAACCTATTTGCACACTGCGTTTTTCTGTTGAGTTAAAGTGCCACCCATGTGGGTATTATGATGCACCATTTTGTGACCCAAACTCAACGCAATCAAACACCATATATTTAAGAATCAAGACCAATTTGGCAATTTTGCAAAAAAAGTTCATGAAAACTAAATGTATGATCATGACGAATTTTCATGGCAAACTACTAGCGCCTTGCACCCCACAATGAACACATATTTGTCAGTCACTGGTCTATGGCAGCTACTGGTTTCCATTGTCTATTTACTCCGGTCACCGGACTCGCGATATTCAGCTCGAAATTCATAGCTCTTTTTTTTCTGATGAGCTGAGAATCGACCATTTTATTTTATTTTAACTTTTCCGTTTCCATTTGCTCCATTTTCTCTCATTCTTTTATATCTTAGGACTGTTTTACTTGGCCCTTCTGAAATTCGAATGCAATAAGGTGTGCGTAGCTAATGGTAGAGTTAAATTCTTTGCTTATCGGTTGTTCGTCCCACGAAGATATTCTGTCTAACAATCAACACGACTCGATTCAAGAGGTATTATGACATTGAAGAAGAACTATTATTCATGCGAATCAATGATAAACTATTTCTGTTATTACAATTTTTTTTGTGTTTCTTACTCGCATCTCGTTTTTTCACTCTTTCAAACATCTGTTTCCCACCACTAAAGTTGACTTCAATTCATGATCAATCGAATTCAAAGTAGAACTTCAATCAAAATGATTTATTAAAATCATTCAAGAAGCAAACATAAAGCACAAAACCAAATAGCAAGCACAAGGCAGGCAATTAAAATCTGATTATTCAACGGAATATCTGATCAATTCTCAAAAGATCTCCTTCTTTAAAGAGACGATCCAACATCGCTCCACACTCTTCTCATACACTTTACACTTTTCGATCGTTACCTGAAAAAAGCATGATGATTTATCAACGGTATTTCATTAAGAAACAAGTGAAGTAACCGTTTCTGTGTGCATGACGAAGTAAGAATAGAACAAATATTTTGCAGGAAAAGCGAACCTTTTTAACGCATGTGAGTGTGCATGTATCGAAGACAAGGTTACGAGGACACCAATAATACGACGGATAATCGTTGAAGCATGAATAGAAACGAGATGAACATCCCATCGCGTAAAGGCCATTACTCTAAGTGCATGGTGGCTTTACTAAAATATTTAACGGCCATTCAAATATCTCCGATCGTTATTCAAAGTTAACATGCCCAAAAATTTCGTCCTTGAAACATGATCGAGGCCAGCATCGCATTACTAAGTCACTACTTGACTGTATTCAATGAACGATGTGCTCATCTATATAATATAAACTTACCCGAAGGTAAAGTAGAAGGCTCTTGTGGTGGGATTGTGACTGGTGGAAAAGTAAATGATACTGCAGGCGTTCCACCGCAAGCCTTTACGAACCACTGAAATTCGCACACTTGACAACCTAAGATAAAAGAATAACATCTTTTCTATTCATTATCGAATCACACACTTCAAATGACATCTTATCCACTCATTTCACTGATAGTGAAATTATCAGCAAATGCAAAACAGCAAAGAGCTTAATTATTAAACGAATAATACCTTATAACGACATATCTTTACAGTAATGTCAAACACCATGCCACCTGAGCAACGATTGAAAATCGCGCGTCTAGATATACAAATGAAGTACGATGCAGAGCATCCAATCACGTAAGCATCATCCGGATGTCCGCTGCAGAAGTTTGGCGTTGGAGTTTGACGACTTCAGCAGTAGTTTCGAAACTGGGAGTAGTGAGCGTTGGTGGTGTCGTGTTGGGACTATTGTAGCTGGTGGCAACATGTGCGAACGACCACCGCATTCTCTTACATACCACTGTAAACGATCCTTATTAGTTTGAGGGAGGCTCTTTTAGTGAGAATTCACTATTTGCAGACAGCGCCTCAACTGCGTTACAATTACCTTGGAAACGCAACGATACGCAACGATGTCAAAGCGATATGAAGCACCACATCTGTGGATATAAGCTCTACCACGAATGCACGAGGCATAAAGGAATAAACAACCAAGCGAGTAATAACCATCTACTTTATCAGTACAACAAAATCCTTAAATTGTGAACTTTGTTGAACAACCTAAAATTCTCATGAGAAAAGTGGTACGTTCAAAGCTGTCTTTAAAAATATTGAATGGCATGAATGAGGCAGACTTCCACTGGTCTGGTTTATATTGAGGAAGACATGAGTTTGGTGTTTGTGCGGTGGCTACATCGATGTAGTGGTTGGTAATTGAATTGCAGCTTGCCGACCTCTACAAACATCAACATAAGCCTGAATTTCAATTTTCTTCAGCACTGTGACTGGTTTGGATAAGGATCAGTTGCGCATTAGTATATGAACCATCGCTAGTTTTTTCCGAGCACGATCAGTGACAAATTTGAAAATGAATAGGAAGAGCATAACTAGCCTTTGATAAACACCGGTTTGATGTTGGATCATAGATACGACCAGTCGGACATTCCATCGCTTGTTGTTGCTGAGCCACACATAAAATATAGCAGGAAGCACATCCAAGACTATATGCACCATGTGGACGATTCACGCAGGACTGACTGCGTTGTGGTGGTGATGGTTCAAAGGGAAGCGATTCGCGTCCACTTGATGGCCTCTGAACATTACCGTTACAAGAGGACGACATCCACTTTGGGATGCAGCTTTTATATAGGTTATCATGATAGAGTTCTGCATCACTATCGATACACGAGATGATTTTCTTTGCAAATTCTCTAGCAACATGTGTTATCTATGCATTACTTACATTGGCCAGACTATCAAACGTTTGTAAAGTTGCTGGCCACAATGCACGCGTTTCTGTTCGCACTGTTTAAGCCTTGATTGACGCTACCCCGCCGGCTAGGCGAGCAGGCCAAGTGAACACAACCGAATATTTAATTACTTGCCGTAAATACTTTGCATAATCAAACGTAGCCAAATACAAATCCAATGAACAGTCATCACTCTACAAAATAAATATTCCGCCGATCGCTCACAGCGATCAACAAAACAACCACTCAACCTGCAAGTAACAAGTAAAAATCATGTTATCTATGGATAACATGATTTTGAGAAATCTAAACCGTATGACAGAGAAATCTCTAAGCGTATGTCAGATAGCCGAGCGTTTTTACTGCACAGCCAAACTCTGTACAATCGATCTCAATACAATAGGTCTTGCCAAAAAGCGATAATTTCTTGAAGCTCCTTCTCGAACCGAATCAGAGCCAGACCATCTTGACCAATTCTCCAGCTATCATGTCATTTGATGATACGACAGAATTCTATAATGACAATGGTGACCGGATCAGTACCGGTTACGAACGGCCACAAATCTTTGCGTTTGATGAATACCTTGTGGATACTTATCGTCAGACATTGAAACAAGGAGTAGAGCTGCCGTTCCAACGATATCGGGCGGCACATATCTCCAATATGTTGCTCAATGATAAAATAATATCCAACGCCCTGGCGGTGTCGGCACAACATCTCCAGACCAGCAACAGAATCCACCATACGATCTGTGCCATAAATTTCACCAATCTAAAGGACGCATCATCAGTCCGTAGAGGACCCCGCTTCCAGATCTTCTACACTGGCCGATACGTACCTAACTTGGCCACGGCCGCGGATTATCAAATCCATCAAAGTATCGATGAGCCCTTACAGGAAGCGGCGCTAGTGATTGCGTCTCACGCTATTATCCCGGTCGGCTCTCAAGTCACCAGGAGCTTCGTGATTCCGCGTGGATACCGGGAAGATCCAAAATCACGTCGGATTACCGAGCCCGAATCCGAGTGCAGTCTCACTCAATTAAGCAAGGTCGATCCCAATGATCCAGCCATCCACCTCGATCCCTTCTTACCTGAGACGCCGGAATCGCCAGAAGCTATTCCGGATGTAGCTCGGCGACACGAGGATACACTGCTCGCCGCTGCGTCGCTCATACGCTACCGTACCAAGATAGCGATGGAGCGCTCGGCATTCGACAGCAACCAGTACATTTTGACCCGCCGAGGTCTTCGTGTCTACCATGCAGTGGTTGCTGATCCACGAATCGTGATGTTGCGAGCGAAGTTCTGGGAGGATGACACCCGAATGCTCATACTACCTAGCAAAGACCTGCTGGTAGAACGGCTGCCAGGTATTGCGACGCCCTCTTATTCCGGAACACATGGTGTGTTACAGATGGTGAAGATTGATGAATTTGGCAATCTGACGGGAAACATATATATAGAGGAAGGTGCCTTCACGGACTTGAAAGGAAGGGCACCCTGGATAGTCAAACAGGAACGCTCGTTGTACATACTCCCTGACACGAGCCGGACAGGCCTGGAATTCAGAATAGCTCAACTGCAAGCCAGACAGCTTTCGCACTCCATCATTACTAACGATCCGCAGCCAAAACATGCGATCATCCAAGCCGTAGGAAATCAGATCATGTTACAAGAAGACGATAGCTCGATTCTCACGGAATCACTAAATGAATGCCAGAAATGAGTACTGACATGCTTAAAAGGAGGTACTCCAGTAGTGTTCCATCAAACACCTGCTGGCACCGGGAAAACATTCGTGATCGCAGCTTACATAAAAGAACGGCTGCAAAACATGTCTGACTCTGGAATCATGTTAGTCACGGCACTTACAAATGTAGTAGTGTTCTTCAATATCTGCGACACTACGTACACGGCTGGTTCACGCAGTGTGATTGCTTCTGAGTACGATGTAGCCGGATTAAAGGTACCAATTGGTCCTCTAGATGCCTTAGGTCTGCTTGAAGATTGACAGTTGGTAGAATCATGAGTACTGCGCTCAACAGGGCTGCTGGTCAAGGGGTCCTGACCGATTCGATTCGTTTGAGAGAAACTGGATTGAGTTCGACTCAATTGAACTCGACTCATAGCCGCATCATGTTGTCCACTTGGACGATTAGTGGGAAAAAGAGTACGGCGCCCGACGGGGCTGTCGGAAGAAGATTCCGAAGTGAGTGGATGACCACGTCGGCGCCCAACAGGCGGGAAGTAGGGATTCCCGGGTGGCAGATCGTCGTCCGCACGGTCCGGTGGCCCCGATCGTCGCATATCGACTTTACACGTATTCCTTCACTGATTACTCCTCGCTACGGCGTTTTCCTTTTGTTAATTCTGGTCCGCTACGGCGTTGAATATGAATTGCAGTCGTTATTATGAATGATAAGAAGTTCGAAGTTGTTTAATTTGATTACGACTCGCTACGGCGTTACGTATAAATATATTCCAGTCGTTAATAGTAGTGATATTTACTGAAAGTAAAAATTTGAGAATAATTGGCTTGGGGTTTTTCACTTTTCAATGAAGCAGCGTGACGCAACCACCAACCACTCGCTGCTACCAGTTGAGAATTTGTAATATTGTGGAAGCGGTAGACTATTAATATATTAAATAATGATTTATTGACGGTGGATATAGTTAATACAGTATCAATAATACATAGAATCCCAAACTTGGAATATCAATTTATAATGAGTGATCACAATAAATTCAATGTACAATTCACGAAATAATCAATTTATAATGAGTGATCACAATCAATATCTTCGACTGATGATTATTGCCCCAAACCTGGGATAACACGACTGTCAAATAGTACGTACGAATTATGAATGATTGTTTGACTCCTCGACTTTGCTTCTGCCGTAGCCTTCTTTTATACGCCTTGTTTTCCATTGCTTTCTCACATTCCTATGAGATAATATTCGTAGATAACATTCTTTGTTACATTTTCTCAGCTTTCAAATAATGCCTTTGTTTTGGCTATTAGCATGCATTCCATCTGAATATGCAACAAATATGTTGCATTTCTCATATGTGCATCTTTCATATCTTGATTTACATATTTCATCGAAATGATGTTTTGGGAATTTTGAAAGTGCAATGTTTACAATAAGAACGGATAGAACACATTCTCAACTACAGGTGAAGTATATAAAATGTCGACGAATTGTGCCTGGTTTCTGATATGAGATTGAATTTCCAGCGGCATGTGACATACCTGAGCGAATTTATAACACTGTCAAAATGTATGCATTTGATCTCTCTATTGACCAGTAATGCGCTATTCTAGGGAAATCAAAAAAAAATCACTTTCCTATAAGTTTTCTATGTCTCTAAATTCAATTTTGCCATCAATCACAGCGGTATTTTCACTTATATCAAATAAAAAATATATGCTGCTGAGAAGTTTAAGTGTCACAGATAAATTTTCAGTGATAATTCACTTGAGTGAGTGAATTCATTCTACTGCCCAAATTCTAATATCTGATAATACCGTTCTATTGCATTCAGGCAGAATGCAACATAAACTTTTTGCAAAACAACTGATCACTTGATCGAAGCAATTCCATTGTCAAATGCCTATTCCCAGAAAAGGTGAAGAACTTGGGTCAGAACGATGGATTTCAGTGATGAAACCGAGGAGGTAAACGGTACTTTGAGGGGAGGAAAGGTACCTGGGAAAGTGAGGAGTGGACGGGAAAAAAATGGTGGAGAGAAGTTAACCGAAGAGGGGAAATTATCAACATTTACAAATAAATCATAAATGGATTCAACGAGCGATTTTATGTGCATTCGGTACTCTGCTCTTTTTGAGACGACTCATGAAGTTGAAAGATATTGTAAGCATTGAAAACGGATGACTGAAGACATTGGATTTATGAGCTAATTTTGACGTATGCTTGCTAGACTGTGAAATGCCGTCTCCATTTTCAGGGCTGATTTTGTATTTTCATTGTATAGTGGAGTTTTTAATCTGTAACTAATTACTTGATGAGGAAAAGAACGATTTTTTAGTGGTTAGTGATCATGGAACAGCGTGATGTTTCTCCAATTCGTTCGGGTACTCAAACGGCGTCGATAATCGCAGTTGAAGACTTCGCCAGTCTTGCCGCACAGGTGCTTCTTGAAATGCGTTATTTATCTCTATGAAAAAATTTGGTGGAACAGTAAATTTCGAATATTTGTGTTTGACGTTTTTGGAAGTTATTTGAAATGTGCTATTTAATCAGTTATAGAGATATTAAAATGAATATTCTAGGAAGGAGATGGCCGTTTATTCAAAATGGAAGTTGATTATACCTCGCAGGTGGATGAAGCATTACCGAGGGCTGATGCTATTGCGAAGGTATTTACTTTTGCTACTCAATTGAAATTTGTGAATTCATGTCAAATTGTCTTCTCGTATAACTGATTCTGGGAGGATCAACTCGGTTCTAGTGGAACAAATAATGATGTATTTCGGAAATTCGCGAATATTCAGCGATAAAAATGGTCAAGAGATCACTTGTAACCTCATTGAGTGTGTGAATTATCTAAAACCTCCTGTCAACTATCTGTGGCTGCAGCAGGTAAATTTAAAAGTAGAAGTGCACATCTACCGACAGATATGATACAGATCATCTAGATTTCCCTTCCATTTGAAGTTATGTTGAGTTGGTGATAGATTCAACGTTTTGTGATGTGTTATAATCTTGATTACAGACGGGTAATGTGTCAGCAGCGCTTGAATCATTGACGAGTCTCGAGAAGCAAACACGTTTAGGATCTGATATGAAATCTAACTCGAGAATTGTGCAACATATGGTGAAAATCTGCTTCGATGGTTCAGCATGGACTCTCCTTAATGAAACCATTGTGACACTGTCTAAGAAACGCTCTATCATTAAGTTAGCTATTGCTAGAATGGTGAGTATGCATTTTTAATTTACGTACTAACTTTTTATCGGTGTATCATCAGTTCAGTTGAATCTCGATCATATATTAGTGTTATGTATTTTTTTAGTCGTTTAAAATTCTGCCGTTTTTCATTGCATGTTTGAAATAATATATCTGATAATGTTTATAACGCATCCACCTAGATGATGTGAGTTGATTGATTGAACCGTCGTTTATAACAGGTACGTGATTGTTGCGATATGATCGACCGAATGCCAAATGAACAAACTGCATCGAAATTAATTGAAACGTTACGTAACGTCACTGCTGGAAAGGTATTATGCGCTTTTACGTTTCTATGCAACAGTAGTGTGATCACATTTCTTTGCTGTAACGCATTCATTTGTCACTTCAACTTCTGATGTAAAAGTGAACTCGTTTCTATCGAATTCTTGTATTGCTTTCATGTGTTTGTGTGTGTCTACAATTACGTTTTAAATCTTTGTCTGTTTGCAATTATGAGTGAATGAAACGATTGGAATTCACCTTAATGGAAAGCTATTAAAAACAGTCCAACAAGAGTCGTTTGACCAAATCTTTTTTGACGATTAATATATTAGTTGAAAATATTCGATGAAAGTATTTTACAGATTTATGTGGAAGTGGAACGGGCACGCCTGACAAGTCGATTGGTGAAGAAGCTGGAAACAGAAGGAAAAATCGATGAAGCAGCTACAATGCTTCTTGAACTCCAAGTTGAAACATACGGCTCGATGGAAATGAAAGAGAAAGTAAGAGTTTGATTTCAAAAGTTTTGTAGTTTATATTTCTTGCTTTCATTTTTTAAATACGAGAATATTTTTGATGAATTTCATTTTAATGGGAGAATGTTGCTTTAATTTGGTACTATCCGAAGCACTGCTTCATGGTGTTGCAGAATGATTAGCTTACAGGCATAAGAGTTGTCTCATATTTGTTTGCGGAATTATTGAGATATACTATAGTTTCATTTATTTATTTTGATGTTTCAACTTCGTTACCACTGTAAACTAGGGACCAGTCTTAAAATGCAGGTGGAATTCTTGTTGGAGCAGATGCGTTTATGTGTCTTGCGTAAAGATTTCATTCGTGGATCGATTATCTGCAAAAAGATTTCGGTTCGATTCTTTGAGGATAAATCTGAATCGGTGAGTTCAGTTCGGAATATTTGTTTCATAACCTCCGTCTTTTGCAATGCTCATCACCATCTTATTGTTTCATGTTTGAAAACATTGATTGTTTATTGATAGTTGTTAATGTAGCATATACTTAGTAAATCATGCATTTGATTTGTCTTAACAGCTTTGAATTCAGTTATTTTTTAAATCGATTAAGTATGGTCATACGTGAACCTCTACATATGCATATCAAACGGGTGCCTTTTTTCTGTCTTTTTGTGTCTCTTTTGCATCTAATTTTATTTCGTAAGGAAGATTGGAGTGGAGCCGGAAACAGCGAAGAGTATTTCGATATGAACTTTCAGGTACAAGAATTGAAACTAAAATACTACGATCTGATGATAAAACTCGGTTTAAACGACAATGATTACCTAGATGTTTGCCGTTATTATCTACAAGTATACGATACGCCACGAATACAGGCTGATATTGAAAAGACCAAACAGGTTCGACGATCAGTTTGTGAAGATTTTATAAGCCATCGAAGACTGTATGTTTTTGTTGCGTGAAGTTAAGTTGTGAGGAGTTTAGTTAATAACTGGTATTGTTTTTGGAAGTGACCTGATTTGTGATCAATTCGAATGGAAAAAATTTAAGCATTCGTTCGATAATGTTATTAAGAGGCTAAGTTAACGCAGTATGATGAAAATTGACTGAAAAAGAAGTTTGCCTGAGATAGGTGCGTTTACTTATCTTCACAATCAGAGTATGGCGTTTGAATTTGGTATGAAAAAATAGTTATTTGTTAGGTGTTAAAGTGTGCTGTACTATATGTTTTACTGTCAAAACATACAAACGAGCAATGGGATCTTCTACACCGTATTCATAACATGAGACAGTTGGAACTTATTGCCGAATATAATCAGTTACTAGAGCTTTTCATCAATGAAGAGATCATTTCTTGGAAGGTTAGTTCTCTAACATTTCATTGCTAACATGAACTTAATGGTCCATCATAGTTTTTTTCACGTATGATAACTAAAACTTCATATTTCGGTCTACCGTATAGATGATTGGAGAGTAATATTTATTATGAGATGTCATAATCTCGTTTGATAGGAAACGATCCTAACCCGATTCGAGACGTTATTAAGACGAGGTGCGGTCAACAATAAATCAACAGATGTTTTTGATACAACGGATGGTGGCAATAAACGTTGGGCAGATTTGCAGACTCGTGTGGGAGAGCATGTATGTCGAAATGCAATCTTTTTGTTGTGTTATGTAGACGACATGTAACCTGCCTTCAGAATTGGTTTATATCGTATGATGACTTAAAGTTCTGAGTTTATTGTTGGAGAATTGATTCGATTCGATATTAATGCGAATTGAGCTGTCAAATCAAATAAAATTTCTCTTTATTGTGTAAATTTAGAGTGTATCTTAAGAGAAATAATTTTTGATTTTGCCATCAAAAGTTGTGTTGTTAATGCTATTCCAGTTATAAAAAAAGCTATTTAGTACTGCAGTGTTGTCCATATAGTCCCACATCAGTTCCACTTGCTTAATGCTGAATGTTTTAGAATATGCGTATGATCGCCAAATATTATACGCAAATAACGTTCGATCGAATGGCTGAACTGCTCGATTATCCTGTTGAGGTGAGTTGTTTTCCCTGCTCTTGTTTTCAATTGCGGACATTGGTTTATCAGTTTGAATCTGCATGTTTCCATTGCAACATTGGTACATTTTTGTAGGACATGGAGAAATTCTTGTGCAATATGATAGTGACAGGTGCGATTCCGGATGCAAAGATTCATCGACCGTTGAGGATTGTCAACTTGCGTGCCAGAAAAGCGAATATTGAGCAACTGGATCAGTGGGCTAGTTCTGTTCGCAAGCTTACCGATATTCTCAACAAGGTTCTTTTGTTAATGTCATCATTCTTTTTATGACTAGTGTTGTTGATTTTCACCGTTATTATTAGTATCGTTTGCATTAATTTGTGATGTGTTATGTTGCAGGTTTCACATCTGATTTCGAAAGAGGAGATGGTTCATCGCCATTTAGATGCGAAAGCTAGTGGCGAATAAACAATCGCTATCAAATTGTATTACCCACCAGAATCACTATGGCAAGGGAAATGATCACTTGCGATTCATGATCGTTGACTTTGATTGATTCTGTGTGATTGTTCGTTCCATTGTTGTTCATTATTTGAGCAAATTAATGCTTGATTCGTTTGTATTGTTATTTAAAATGTTACGATCTGATAAAATGAGCACAAGACATTGCGCATCTGTGATTGCAGTCGGTTGAAACACGCTTCCAGTATCAGCACATTGTCGTGATTAAAATGATATTGCGTTTAGTGGACAGTACTATTCCAGTTCGCGTTCTTTCAATTAAGTTCAGTAGCAATATGAAACAATTGAAAATATTGTAAAACCGTTGACAGTATGTCACTAAACTCAGGTGGAGATGCTTATGAGATGACGGAATGAACGCTCAAGACGAGTGCGATTTTATTCGGATATTTTCATAAATGCGGTAATGCAGTCGAACTGGTCAATCGTGACGCTTCTGACGGTTTTCAGTGTTTCATAGAACATTTAGAACGCATTTCAAAGTGATATTTTAACTTTACTCACAAAATTACTGCAGTGGAATGTTGGAAATGGTTGTTCTTCCTATTGGATGTTAGCATGCCTTACCGTCAGATTAGCTCTAAAATCTTGATCACTTTTTTACTGGTAAACTACCAGAGTACGCAAATCAAAGCACTGGGTCACTTATTTGTCTGGCATTGCCATTTAATGACAGTTGTAATGGGCTACATCAAATGCCACGTATGCATTGCATTGCTCGTTGAACACGCACAGCATGTGGCGAACCGTTCAAATGCGCACAAATGAGTTAGAGTTTGTCAACGGAAAAGACGTCGTCGATTTTGATGGATTTGTATCTCTCCGATCGGGTCATTCTTAGCCATCTTAGCAACTCGTTCGTCGCACTGAGCAACTGCGCAACTCTCTTTCAACGCCTTTTTACCGTTGCGATTTATCGCGAACTAGGAATGTTTTCTTAAGTTGCCAAGTGTATTACGATCATCTTAAAACGTTATTTCATTGTGGCAGATATTTTGCGTTTATAATTCAAGTTAGGCCTAATTCTTAGCGAATTTTAATCTGAAGGTATAGCGTTTAAAGGCATTCGAAATGTAAGTGCTTTATTTTCGATACTTGCGCAGCTCTAATCATCGCATAGATATAGGCTTTAAAAAAGGCATTTCGAATTGTTTGTTCTGGTGCTGCAGAAAGTTGAAGTCAGTAAAATTTTAGTGAAAAGATGGGTTCAACATTTAAAGGTTATCAAGAAATAACCTATCAACAACGCTTTGTGACACCTTCATCGAATTCATTAGTTGTTTTAAGCGAGACCAAAGAATGCTGTCGAGGTGCATCTCCGAGGGAATTGTGCCGTTTAGATTGCTGAAATGTTAACTGCCTAGCGTTCGATTTTCTCGATGATGTATTGGGCTGTGGAGTACATGAGCCGTAGCCTGTTATTTGTGTTGTTATTGTAACCTGATCATGATTTTGCGGAAAGTTGGGAATTAATGTGAAGCTTAAGTAAGTTTTTGCTGAAGCTTGCTAGTACTCTGTGTGAGGTGTACTCTTCAGTTGATCCTTGTTCAGGTTGACTTAACTTAGTGTTTGTGTAATGTTACGCCCAGATTTTAGCCTGACCATATCTGAGAATAATACGTAAAACAGTGGTTCTCAACCTTTCCCTTTGTATCCCCTAGAAGATTTAAAGATGTCCTCGCACCCCCTACAAAAATAGTTTAAATGTGCTTGCACGCTTCACAACATCCACTCTATTTCTCTCAGTGCCCGTAGTGTGTATAAGTGCCCACCATCAAAATACGTTGTAGCTTTTTTTAAAAGTGTACCTTGAAGTCCATCCTAGCTTACTTTTTACGCATGTATGCGTTGAAATTCGCCCTCACGTACGTTAACGTCTAAAGAACAAGATCTTATCTCCCACCCTTTGCGGGTGTAAGCATCTCCGGTTGAGAAACCCTGACGTAAAAGGAAGTAGGTTCAGCGAGCAGTAGCATTATATTTGAAATATATAAATGCTTGAACTGGAAATGTAGCGGCTGATATTTTAGCAAATCGTTCTTTCGTATTCGTGTAATATTTTCGCACATGTATTATTCGGCAAGTCGGTTAACGAAATTTAATTATTTCGTCATAGAAGTTGAAATGATAAGGTTTCATATTAGAGGTCAAGCACTCCAAGTCGTGCGTGCTTGTTTTGCTCGGATCTGGGTAATCTAAAATGGAGGATGCAAACGATTTGGTGGATCGGCCAAGTATTGTGTCACGCTTCTTTTCAAGTATCGGAGTGGTATGTGATTTACTCATTAGTAAATAATCCCGTTGCAGTTATTCACATCTAATGTCGTCATTTTTACATATATTGCGCTAAATTTTCCTTGATTACTGCATGCATCACTTCCTGTTGAATCACTAGAACTTATTTGTTACACAACCTAATGGATTGATTTCTTGTTATAGAATTATATGTTTATATTCTGTGAATTTCAATTGACTGTTCGTTCAACTCTTATTTCCGGCCTATATTTAATGCAGTAATATTTACCTCTTGTTAAGGTTTATTGCTAATCTAGATGGTTACAGACAGGTGAACTGCGATCATTTTTGAACCTTAATTCACTTCTTAGAATAGCTCTTTTTGGAAATTCCAAAACTCAACCAGCATTTAAGTTCAATGTTTGGTCGGAAATTGTTTTGTGCTTCATTGCTTGCTGATAAATTCTGCACCGATATTTGATAGCAGTTGATAATGAAAGATTCAAGACTTATGCCTCAGAACTGCAAGCAGTTGTTTCTTTCTTGAAATTACAACTTGGTGTAATTCTGCCTTCTGAAGTGTGAATTTCTGTTCAGTTCTGAAAAATGAATTAAATGGCACAAGATCTTGGTCGATTATCTTTCGAGATGCGCGAACGGGTTTATCACAACTTTGTCTACGTGAACAAATTTCTGAATTGAATGTTATTCATCAACGGATAGTGAAAATCTCTTAATTGTTTGCTGTTGTTAAACGACCTGAATGAGAATTCGATTTCAGAAATACCAGTATTATTTGGATTCGTTGACTCCATATGGGTCAATACGATGGGTTATTGCCATCGCCCTCATAATTCTGTTCATGTGGCGAATTATCGCCGTTGAGGTAGGTTATTTTTACGATTTTTCAAGTTGTACTTCACTTTTCTTTGCCAGTCGTGAAGATATGCAAAACTATTCTCAATAAATGTGACGTTATTTATTCATCGAATTTTTTTAGATAGTGTCTCTAAATAAGCAATATTAGTGCCAAGCATTCATTTCTAAAGGTTTTTGAGATGTTACTAGCGGTTGAATTTTGATAGACATGCTACAGTGATGTACCCGTTAAGCAGTTGAAAGTAAATATGAAACATCAACAGTTTCTTATCAGTGCGTATTGTAAATGCTGTCTTTTTAGTTATTCGTTTCAGTATAAACCTTTTCTTCATTTATATGACATTAGATCCCAAAATTTCTCACGGTTTCAGTCGTTCAGTGCATTCGATTCATCATTTTATTCTTTTTTTCCAATTTCATATCACTGTATGAACATATTAAGGGTTTCTATATCGTCACTTATGCCCTTGGAATATATTATTTGAATCTGTTTCTGGCTTTCCTAACGCCAAAAATGGATCCCGCACTTGATTTCGACAATGAAGGTTTGTTGTTTCTGTCGACATGTGAAATTTCACCCTTATTTGAATGCAGTGCAGATGGTTGTTGCAGTTTTGAAGTCTTTGAAGATTTGAATTTTGCACTGATTATTGTGTGACAATGTTCGATTATTGTGTCAGTGTTCGATTCGAAATCTGAAAATGATTGATACAGTAATGTGCAGTTATGGATTGTGACTTCCTCTTGTTGATCGTTATTCACCTGATTTCAATAATCCATCCTATACTGGAAATTCCAACTGATTTTCAATTTCAAAGGTTGGTTTATCATTTAATTCTTTTAAGATGACGAGGGACCAACACTTCCATCGAAGGGTAATGAAGAATTTCGACCTTTTATGCGACGCCTCCCTGAGTTTAAGTTCTGGTATGTTTTTTCATTTCAGTATTTCCTTACTTTTCTTGATTGTTCTTTAGTTTTTTCCTTACTTTCTTAGTTTTTTGAATGATTGCATGATTAGTGAAAAGAAGTGATGTGATATCGAATGTAAATTTTTAGGTACTCTACTGTAAAAGCGACACTGATAGCATTTACATGCACGTTCTTTGAAGTTTTCAACGTTCCAGTATTTTGGCCTATTCTTGTGATGTATTTCATCATTTTGACGTGCCTCACAATGAAACGTCAGATTATGGTAAACAAACTATTAATCGAATTTGTTGTTGATGTTTCAATGTGAATCTATTCAATCAATTGAATGTTGTGATTTGGTGGTTATCGCATTAATGTAAAGTAGTTTTTTTGTACAGCAGCTGATTTTAGTGTGGTGTGGGCACAGAAAAAGTCGGGGACCCCGAAAATGTCGTCGGCTCGAAAAAAGTCGGGAACGGGGCCTCCGAAATTCACCGGTCCCGTACCACTCTAGCTGATTGTATTAATTAACTTAGATGCATGGGAGACTAGTTGATAAAATCAATCAGTATGCATTGAATGATATCACTTATGGTGAGACTGGTTCCACTTTTTGTGGTTTTGAAACACAATTGAACTTTATGCGTTTCGAGTTGAACCAAAATCTCTGTTGCGCAGTTTTTTATTTCATTTGAAATTGAAACCGATTTCTTACGATTCATTGATATGGAATGCTTAATCAGATGAAAACAATTTTTTTTCAGCATATGATCAAGTATCGTTATATTCCGTTTACAACTGGCAAACCGCGAATGAAGGGCAAAGAGGATTCAGGCATTGTGATTCAAGGCTAGTTCCAGCCTAACATCTCAATGTCCTAAAATCTTCTCTATTTCCTTTGTCTCTCTCTTCCACTTTTTCTCTATTTCTGAGGTAATCCTGATCCGTTCACGAATTTCATCTCATCGTACACTATTCGGTGTTCCTTGTTCGAATGCTTATTACCTAATGTTTGTCTATTGCACCACACTCTATCCGCTGATATTATTGTTTAGGGTGTAGTTGGTGTTGATATTCAATGCTATTCTTATTACTTCTTCCAATTGGTTTATAAGGCAGTCAGTCAAAATTACGTTCTTTCATTGAGCAATTGAATTGATCGCATATTTTACCAATTTCAGTTATCAGATTTACCGTGCGCAGCATTGTTCTATTGTATTCGTTTGAACTGTAGTGTCGTTCAGATTGAATTGATTTCATCTTAATCAGTATTTAGTGAAGCAGGAATCGATTAAAGTATGCGAATTGATTGAACTCTTGTGCGTCTCTCATTTTGCTCATCGTTTTCTTCTTTCTATTTGCTTCAGATTCATAACATGTCATTTATCCTTTCTTATACACTTACCATTTTTATTTCATCGTTCGAGTTTTTAGTCGTTATTGTTTCGGATTTTTAAATTGATCTTCTGAATTGTGATGTTTGGTTTGATATCCTTTCGTAATATGTCTATTATAACAGTTCAACAAAACACAACCTATTGTAGTAAGATGAAGTTATCAATCATCGTCATCATTTGATTATTATGAAAATGGATTGATTCCGTTCTCATCCATCAATCGAAAGTTTTGTTGGTGCTCAAACTGTTGCAAATTTATTTTGATAAAGAGGTGAATTAGAATAGAATAGTGTGTTAGAATTAGTTTGATATAAGATAAAACAATTTGTGAAAGTTTGAAATAATTTTGGTTATTTTCGAATGATAGTTGTTATTCGTACTTCAGTAGCTCAGAGTTATTTGTGTGAATTTATGCGCAAATGATTTGTTCAGAATAAGAAAATTTGTTTGATGAAATTAGCGAAACTTTTGGGTGATGATGGGTATTTGATAGCGGGAGTGTACCAAATTAAGATAATTATATGAGTGCTAATTCGGTGATCTAGTTTACAGTTTCAGCTGATACAGTGTGATACTACGATGGTCTATGGCACTGTACGATTTGTTTCATCACTAACAAAACCTTCGCTCACCATCCTCCCTCTTCACTTCACACCATAGGGTTGGTTATTATTGCGGTGTTATCATATGAGGTTCAGCAAGATGGTTGGTGCCTCATCTTACTATCATCCCTTTTTATATTGTTTCTTTTCATCGCTCTATTGAAGCTGCAATTTTATGCACATTACGAAAGCGCTTCTCATGATTTTTTTTTTTCGAAATAGAGGCAAGTTATTGAGGTACGATTCTATCGAAAAAAATTCCTTGAACGTCATCATTTATTTATCCTAATGCTTACCTTTGCACAGGTGAATCGAAAGTTACAGTGTTTATTTTTGTGCCCGTAGTTCACTCTACTTATCAGTATCATCATTATGTTTATTGCCGATATAACGATGCAAAACTGACTATGAACTCCGCTTCATAACAAGCTCTCTCGAAGTTATTTATAAATAGAAACACGTATATATTCGAAATATGTGTTAACGTTTTTGTCTCAATCATTCTGTTGATGTTCATTATCACTGTTCTAAAAGATGTCTTGTCTTTAAAAAAAAACGAAAAATTCATCTCATTGAAGCATGAAGAATTGGAAATTATCATATCAATTGTTCGATGCTTTTTAATCGAACCCATTTTGGATCACGCTACGAACTCAGTGCTAATTTACTGTGATATGGTTGAATATGATTTTTTATAATGGCATAGTAATATTTTGCATCATTTGAGAGAAATTGGAAGAGAAGTAGAGGTGCATAAAAGCAGTGATTCATTTATTTATTCACATCAAAACCGGGGAGTTTTATCTTTATGAAGTATTATGAAGCCTTTCTCAGTTGCTGAGGAAAGAAGTAGGAGTGTTGAATTAATGATTGTCAGTGCGTTTGGAAACAAAAGAAATGAAATATAATTGAACTTATAACTGCTGAGAGGAAAGAATTTGAGTCGTAAAAAGATTACTCCTAGAAATAAATAAATATGGATGATGGTCAATGAGATGAAAAGATGATTCAATGTCCGATGTTGGATGTATGCGTGTATGTCGGTATTATGTATTGAAATACACACTAAATGTTCGGTCAAATGATTTGTATTTTTTGTTATTTCAACTTTAAGTGATAGGCGAAATTCAGCGTCGAATAGTCAATCTACAACGTTCCATCAGTGACACAGTTCTGGTTTTTAAATGAACAAGAGAAGCTGCTAATTTTGATCGTCTAAATTTGCTGCCCATTGCATTCATTCATCTCACACGCATTCTGAATTATCTTTCACAGTTCTATCGAATAAGCGAATAATGAAATTAGTTAGCAGATTTGATAAAAGACTTTCTGAATGTTTCATAGTTATATCCGCTGTATAACAACAACATCATTTCGTTTCGTTTTAAATATTCTAATGTATTTCCTATTGTAACGACAACAGTTGGGTGGGAAAAAGAATATCTAGATGCTTTTGAGTTAACTGTAAAGGATCGGTAATTTATTTCGACGATTTTTATCGCATATTAGCGATTGATTACGAATTGTTTATTTATAATTATTCGTTCGTTTGCAGTTTGTTTTTTATGTGGTGTAATTGTGATGAATAGATTCCCTCTTTATAATACGTCGTCTCGTTTCGAAATATTCATCTTGGTATTGTTATTCGACTGTCGAATCGATCGCTCTATGGTCATCTCATCTCATTATCGTACACTTTAAGAAATTATTCGATATGTTCTGAATATGGCGTTAACTATTATTGTTGTTGTTATGTGATTAATGCGTATGCATTCGTAAATTAATAGAGAAGAAAAGAAAAGGTTTCAAATTCATCCTTGTTAATGATATTTGATGATGTAACAATAAATTGTTTTTTTCATATGTTTTAATTTTAAGTTGTTTGTAATGCGTTTCGCTGATAACGAACTGAATAATTCTTGTCAGCTTTCGCTTCAGTATATCATCTTTGATTTTATATAAGGGTTTGCTTTTTTGTGTATCCTGCTTACTTTTTCTATAGGTTTACCTCCATCTTTTGGAACAGTTATAATTTCTTTGAAAAGGATTCATCCATTCCATCAATGAACTGTTACGTTCTTTTTTTTCCGTCGCTCAAAAAACTTTTAGTGCATGGGAGAAATGATAAGTGAATGTGACTTGAGGTTTTCATGCATTGCATGCCTGTACAGAGACCAGAATGGTGATTTATGCAAATTCACTGCTCAGAAATACATTATGTTAATCCTCCAACTCTGAGTATTATTGATGCGATTGTAGGTGAAGATATTGAAATTGAATACTTGAATAATCATCAGGTGAGAGACGAATAGTTATGATTAGAACGGATTCTTTCGAAGGCGCACATACCGGTGATCCTGAACGGGATTTAGCCTACGAACGAGAACAGAAAAGACGAGGTGAAGTGTTTTCAATTGATTGTTCGTTGCATTAAGCCATTATTTTTTGTGGTGCTATTCATGGTAAGAATGGATCGGATTTGACACCTTCGATTTGGTGCCCGACGAGTTAAAGACAATCTTACTATAACAAAAATGGTTGATGCAAAAACTGCGATTCAGCAGTAATATTTATGAAAATCAATTGACCGCCATTCAACTCTCTAAAAACAAGCCAAGCAATAAGTGGGCTTACGTAATGAAGAAAATGCATCTGTAGTAAGTAACAATCATCGTAAAGCAAAATTAAAATCCGATGGAATCCTAATATTACGATTTTTGTGATTGTTTGTAGTTTGCATTTGATGTTCGGGAACCATTAAGGCTAATTGTTTAATTTTATTGAGAAGTGAGAAATTAATGAACATATTCGAATGGAAAAGAAAGTGATTGATGACTGACTGATTGATGCATGCAGGTGACAGCTTCGGTGAAGAAGGAGTTCCGGATGATGTTGTGCAGTATTTGGTCTACTTCAAGCGTATGGTTGATGAAGAGAATGTCGCTGAAATCCATAGTCTTTATGAACATGGATTTCCCGATTTGACAGAGCGCTTCTTTCAACAGAAGTTATGGCCCAGTGAAGAATCAGTCGAAACTATAGTTGGTCCAGGTGAATCGAATCGGTTTTGTTGATAGCGATAGTAATAGTGCATTAATGATGGATCATCATTGTAATTGGTGATCATGTGCCAAATGAGTGATTCAGTTCATTGATTATCTCTTTGACCATTTCGATGGCATTATGCATTGGAATTGTTCATAACGATATTTTTAGATAGTCGTATATTTATGATCTTATACAAGGAACTGTACTTTCGGCATGTTTATACTCGAATGCAGCGAGGTCCGTCCCTTTCACATCGCTATGACTCATATTGCAATTATCAAGTACATGTTTATCTTGGTTGTTTCGTGCTAATTTTATTCTTTTCTGTCAAATTATTTCGTGACAAAGCCCTTTGAGCATTGCTTTTTAAATAGCAATACCTTACATTGGTGATCTTAAAACATTTCGGTTATAAGACTTTTTGAATTTGTTTCACATGATAATCATCCGTTGATTATGGAAATGAAATTTGAAGTGTAAAAGTGAAATTATTTATGTATTTATTCGTCGCTTCATTTCACTGTATTCATTTAACGTTATGAAACCAAATTTCTGTGGTGTTTTTTGCAAAACGGTGCGCTAACTAAACAGCATTGTGACGAGTTGTTAAAGAAGACTGCAAATCTGCGTATGATTCCAAACCAATAGGAGAAGAGACCGTACATGCCGTGAGATAAGCTTCAGCCTAATTCTGAGGTCAGCGCTGATATTGCCGTCTGAGCCGATTTGGTTTCTGTTGACAATTCCTCAATAATACTATCGGCAGTTGTCGCCACTACAGTATTAATTCCAGGAACTTTTCTGCGAGATTCTCACACAATTGGATCATCCGCTTTCGTTGCAGTTACCGAATATCTGGCTTTGGGATATCATTGATGAGTTTGTGTACCAAGTGAGTAGTTTCGATTGATTTTTTGATATTTCAGCATTGATGAATATTTGTTCGACATCGTTCTTATAAATTACCAATAATCAACGTGATTCCAAGGCATTTCTCTCTCATTTGTTTTCGTTTATAATGATTTTTTCAATGTTTTCAATTTATGAAATGAACTGATGCGATTATGTGGGACATTCAGACGTCTGAAACGTTGATCAATAGTTCATTACCTCTGATCATTTAAACACACATCATTCATCATCCACGCATATATCTTGATTATTCACAAGCCTTGTTTCAGTTCCAAGCATTCTGTCTGTACAAAGCGAATCCGAGTAAGAGAAGTCCTGAAGAATACGACGATTTGTATACGATCGAACAAAATCAAAGTGTAAGGTTTTTTTTCAATTTCTTTAATTGAATAATCTATTATGAATATATTAAGAGTTCTGTGAAGGATGTCATCATCATATCTATCTCAGTTTTTGCAACATTATTCATTGTTGCGTGTTTAAACCCTATGCTTAATATGTGCTTCAATTAAATCCATTTGATACTGATTTGTGTTTGTATCATTGGTTGTTATTTTGTGATTCTTTTCGCAAAACAATTGTCACTCTCTTTTTTTTCTTTTCTCGTTTTATTTCATTGTGTCCATGTTGTTATAATTGTTTGATGCAGCAGCTGTGCTTCCGTTCCGTTTTGAATTCTTTCGTTGCTTTTGATCTTAGTTATTTTAGGCTTGGAATATTTATCCAGTTTTGAATATTCTTTATTCGCTGCTGTCGAAGTCACAGATTGATGCTCAGCTGATGGCGATACGTGAAGGAAGTATCGTTTTTTTCCCTTCAGATTTATTTGCGTGATCATTATTATGATAATAATTTCAAACTGATTCATTTGTTCGTTCAAAAAAAATTTCATTCTTTCTTATTGATATATATTTTTCACTTATTAACTCGAATTCGAGCGAACTCTGCTGTCGTGAACAGTTCATTTTCAATTGTGTAATCGGTCTGAATAGAAAAACACTTCCATAATATCGTCGTGGATTTGATCATTTATTTTTCGGTCTTATAGGAAACCCAGATGATGTTGCTGATGAGTTTGGCCGATCGGCGCTCTATTTCAAACTTGGCTATTTCTCACTAATTGGCCTTTTACGAACTCACGTTTTGTTAGGCGATTATCATCAAGCGCTGAAAACGGTCGAAAATTTGGAATTAGATCCAAAGGTTGAAATTGGTTCATTTCAAAATTCGTTCAGTGATTATTTATTCGCTACACTTCGATATTAGCACTGAATAATCGACCTGAAACGATCTATAACCGCTCATTGATTAAAAACTTGCACATTGTTTAAGGGTCTTTACAATACGGTCCCGTCTTGTCTTGTTACGCTGCATTATTTCGTCGGTTTTTCACATATGATGATGCGCAATTACGGTGAAGCAACGAAGATTTTTGTCAATTGTCTGCTCTATATCCAACGCACAAAAAATCTACAACAACAACATCAACAACAGAAAAAAAATTTTCAGTACGATGTGGTTAGTGATGTATAGCTGTTAATAGTAGTGTGTTGATATTCGTCGATGTTCATTTCTCAAAACATATTCACGACGTATCCAAAGCGTATGATTCCGAAATCACCAGTTCATTCCTGATGAAACATTCAGCGAGCCAACCGTTCAAGATACTCCATTAATCAGACATTATTTTCTGTCGCGATGGTAGTTGATCGTTAATACTTGAAGATTGGCAAAACGAACGATCAACTGTATCATCTGTTAGCGATCTGCTTAACGTTACAACCACAACGGATTGACGATTCAATCCAGTCACAACTTTTAGAAAAAAATGGTGATCGTATGAATCGTATGAGTAATGGGTTCGTTTAGTTTTGTTCCATTGGACATTTCAAATTATTATTCTTATCAGTATTTTCGTTGCACATTAATGAATTAATTTATTATGTTGTGTTGATAATCTCAATTAATTATCAGAAGTTCATCGTTTTTTTTCCTTGCTATGATTTAAACAGAGAACTGTCTCAGTGAATATCTCAGGCACTACAAAATATGCACAGACTTGTTCAGTTTTACGTTCTTTCTTCATATACCTTTAGTCAGATAATATTCAGTGATATTGACGAGTTCCGGATGGCATTTCAACAAGGATGTCCGAAGTTTCTCTCTCCAACGACTGTCGTTTATGAAGGAATTAATCAAGCTAAGGTTGATAATCAAGCTCCTCTTTGTCTTTTCTCATTTTTGCGATTCACTTTGTTGCTCATCATTCAATCGTTCCATTATTAATTGATACCTATACATCATCTCAATACCTCGTCAGGAACCGCTCGTTCGACAGTGCAACGCATTTCTTGAAGGTATTGAGTCTCAAATCATGTTACCGATCTTGCGTGGCTATTTGAAGCTCTATACAACGCTTCCGACCAAGAAACTAGCCAGCTTCATGGATGTTCCAGGTATGTATCATTATCGACACATAGTATTCATCGATAGCAGTCGTTCGAGACCGGTGAACATCATCATCTGTTCCAACATTCACAATCAGCACTTTTTTCACTGGATGTGATGCATTTTTATAAACTCAGTTTCACAGTGCACTTGTTCATTCATTAAATCTGAGATGTGAGACAATGTCTCGCACTCAGCTAATATTCATGAATGATTTCGGTAGTATTCACTGGAGTGCATTTCACTCCAGTAAATACTACCGAAAACATCTTTTTGAGAATCTGCTTTAAAAATTTTGAACATATTCTCCGTCGTTATACTTTTTACTTTGTCTCAAAAGTTTGTTAGTAAAGATAAACAAAATTCAGAATGTGATTACGACTCGTTTATTGGAAAATTATTAACGTTCAAGATGATTGTAACTGAATTGGGCAAAGAATTCAACGAGCACAGTAGTGATCTTGACGATTCAACTACAGATCTAGACTTTTACGTTGACAAGGTTCGTGTTCCATTACGGTTATGTCTCTTCGATATAATTATGTTCCTGTTCTTAATCATGTATTCAGTCAAAATCACTCGTTTCACTGCAGTGTTTTCTATGCTTTTTGGTTAGTTCGCAAACAGAGAAGAATGCATATTAATGCTTGAGTAGGTGATGTTATCACTAGCTCTCAATTTGGAAGTAGATTTTATGCAATAGTTCATTCATAGATACTTTTGGCGTTTTTCCGCCCACTTTGGGATGCACCGTTCACTGATTTCGAACAGTTTCTAGTTTAAACTACGTGTTCAAGTATTTTCACTGTTACCGCTTAAGGTCAAACACTTGTTCCCATTTCTTTTGCCTTTATTAGTAATTCATTCAACTAAACCGAAAGTTTGCCTTTTTAATGTGAATTACATGCGTAAACATGTATGTGAATATGGTCGCAGTATTTGCAACAATTTGAAAAGATATCGTTTGTAGGATATGATCATAATTGCCGATACGAAGGTGGCTCGTCGCATTGGAGAGTATTTCGTTAAACATATTCAAAAGTTGAAAGATGTCAGTTTGAATCTTCGGAAGTATCACTCTTTCAATTTTTTTTTCAGTTTTCATGTTAGTTTTGAATGTATCGTATTTTTTAATGATCGGTCGTCATTTTCAGGTGAATGCAAAACTCAATAAAATGCCGTCTTTAGCAGTTACGTCCACTTAGGAGAGGTGTGCTGAAAGTGAATGGAAATGTGGTGAAAATGAACGAATTGCCGAAAGGAATGAATGATTTTGTTGAATAAATTATTTGAAAGATGGTGATTTGTTTCTGTTGAATCGCTGAAATAAAAATAACGTCGTTTGTTTTCATTATTGTTATTGTCCTACACTGTTGTATTGTAGGAAATAATCGCATTGCTTTTTGTCATTTTGATATTCTTTTAACGATTTTATTGTGGTGTTGAAAAAGTTTTCAAGTCTTGTATTCTTATCGCATTTGCATACGTGAGTGCAGTGTGCTCTCATGATAATGCAGCTTTACATACCAGATCTAGATCGTGAGTCTCCACTCCTGCTCTTCAGATTAGTTTCTTGGGGCATTTTGAAATTCTTCGAAGTATCGGTTTCGATAATTTTCTCATTTACTCGGCAATGTGTTATGAAATAAATTTAACTTGTTTCGTAATAATTACGGAATATCAGTGCCATCATCAGCTATAAGGCGGTCGCATCAGATGATAGTTGTTAGGCCACTAAGTTGACAATAAGATTCCATTAAAAAGTTTGCGTAACAACATTTTGGTGTAAACTTTATCATTCTCTAGCGCATTTCACTTTCGAAGTCTGGTTGAATTGATCTTGCAGTTCTGTATCCGATATATAAAGTGGCTCAACATAGTTGAGAAAGTAATGTTCTTTTTTTTTTTTTTGAAGACAACAGAGACTTCTGTCACTCTCGATAAAACACAAACGGCCTTCTAAACTATGCGTTGAAAGGCAGTAGGCACCATATCATTTTGCGCGTTTGAGAACGAAGCATGGAATGAGCTTTTCTGGTTGCCATTTCACCACTTCAACGAGAAATACTCAAATGTGGATGTTAAGAGCAAGTGTGGAATGTTCAAAATGAAAGATTTGACAAGCTCTAGATGAGGCATGTTTCGATGCAGCATCTATTCGTGCTAGGAGGTTCTGCGCCGTGCGGGTTCAACGCTTTCATATAGCATTGTTGTTCACATAAAGACATTCGAACTGGCCAGTCATGCATGTGACGTCATGGAATGATTTATGGCATAATATAATTAGTTCATCTCCTTTCAAGATCAATTTCGATATGTAGCCATAGTGGTCGTGTCGCAACAACTATCTATTTGGTGTACAGCTGTTTACCTTCTTTCAACAATATGATATTTGTAAAGGAAGCACAGTATATGATCAGTCATTGATTTGACACACCCTCAGTTCCCTCTCGAAGCCTTAAAATCCATAGAGGGATCAATCACTGTTTGGTAACATTCACATGAGATAATTAAGTAGATCAGTAAATAATTGCGGTTGAGCAATATCAGCTGATTGAAGTTGTTGGATTGGATTTTTAGTAGGAGGTATTCGCAAAAGTGATGCCGCAATTGTGCTTACGAGCGATCGTCATTCGGTAAGAAATGCGCAACAATTCGGCATGATTTATCGTGTTGAAAATGGATGTAGTTCATGCAGTTCGATTACCATGAGAAGCTTATGTTTTCATCTTGACCTGTTATGCGAATAGCACGATGGATTGACAATTAACGATACTAATATCAATCAACGATGATGGTAGTGACTTACACGAGCGGTTGCTGATTGCAGTAGCTATTTGGTATGCCTTTAATCTATTTATCAAGTTGTATTGTTTAGCTCTTTCTCTTTATTGTTTATACAGACACATGCTTTGCTAGAGCACAGATGATAAACATGCTGCATGATCATTCTATAAATCATTCTGCTACACTTCTTTCATCCAGTCAGTCATTGCTTGTTACCAACAACCCAGTTCAACTGCACTTGCAAAAACCGATTATCAGTCCTTACATCTGTTTCTCAATTCCAACAATTGCTCCTTGGTTGAGGTATTTTGTTCGTTCAACTGAAAATTTTTATCTTCTTTCAATGCATCCCTCAGCCTTTCCCAAGCGCTATTTGCAATTTTCTTTTTTTTCAATTTCGCTGCGATGCAGACTTATTTGTTTCACTATATTCCTTCAAATCGTTCAGTTGTTACTTTTTCTATTTTCGAACTTCTTCGCATCGCCACAGATCTTCTTCTTATTGCTAATGGATCGCATGGAAGAATACATCCTGAAAATGCTTTCGTGAATATTATTGTTATATAGTTGAATTTTTAGCTTTATTCGATTTATCCAGCGTATCATAACAGTACGAGTCAAAATTTGAGCATTGACTCGAAATAACCGAATACATTTTTCACTATATCATTCAATGTCTTCGCCACGAAAAAAAAACTGAAATTCCTATCAAAAAACAGTTGAAAATCATGAAAACAAAAGCTGATGTAACATGAAATATTTAAAAGTTCAGGTTGAAATATGGGCAGCGAAACGATGACAAGTGAGAACATGTTCACCGTGCTCATGCTTGTTGGTTGTATCGGTTTAAGTATAACGTACAAAACGGTTGAGCGGTTCGATAGCGATTTTCGTTTACCGTCTCATTTCATGCCGACTGTTTATGATCTGAAACTTTCACTATCATCTGACAAAGAGACAATTTGCGGTCAGGTGAAATGAATTCATCATGTCGAATTGGTTCAACGGAGGGTTGATGATTTCCAAGTGAAATTTGCTTGTTTCTTTCCAATCGTCAACTATAGATTCATTTCATTTCATAATTTTTGGTAATCATCGCTTGGGGACGTAAATCATTCGTAGAAAATATTCAGATTCAGCACTGTTACAAAGTCATGTCAGTGACTAATGCGATAAACATACCAGCATAAGTTGTAGGTACGAATCGAAATGCAGTGTGTTCAGTCCACCTCACAGATCATTCTGCACGCTCACCCTCTCTTCATACATGTACAGGCATGTCTTTTTTAATGTTCACGCTTACGCATCCTTTCTGAAGAACTGAGGCAGTAGTCGCTTGAAAACATTCCTTTTATATTCTATTAATTGATAATGACCAAGTTCGGTTCATCGTAGCTAATTAAAAACGTTAATCACAAACGAATCGTCATTATGCTTGCAAATATTCTAGTGCTAGTGTAACTGAATGACAATCATCACTAAACAAGTTTGACCGTACGTTTGACATTCATTATGTATGCCGAATAGCATATCATCGTTGTAGCATGCAACTATCGAAAACCGTAACACAAACGAAACCATCAACTTGGGTATACCAAAAGTTGATTGGAATCGCTATGCGATACTATTCGACTCTGGAGAACAGCAGTTCAACCGTACAAATGTTTATCACTTAACAGTATGGTTTCAAACAACATATGCCGATTCGCATGGTGGTCTTATCAAATACAGCGATAATGTTCGAAGACTTCCATTATTCAAATTCAATTTGACATTTTTTCATCAAAAAGTCCGTTAATTGTGATTACGCCTGAGCAATATTGAAGGACAAATCCAAATTCTACACTGAAACCCTCCAAAAAATGGGAACAGATAGATATTTTCTGTCATATAGTCTAGTGAACTACTGTATCATTCAATTGAAAGTGATTTAAAAGATTCATTTGGAAATGCTACATTTGCAAAACAATATCTCATCCATTAATTACTGCCACCGTTGGCTATTTTCATTCTCCAATTTTCCGTGTTGGATTTGCCTTACTGCTTCTTTTTTTTTTCAATTGCAAGACATCATTCGAATGAACTTGCAGTTGGTATATCATGATCACTGATGTTGAATGGAACAAATTTAAAAGACTGCTAAAAAAGTGATTCAGGAGCGTGGTGTATGGGCAAGTAGTTTGTTTGAGCCAATGAATGCACGTCGCTTGTTCCCTTGTTTTGATGAGCCGCGTTGGAGAAGTATTTTCAAGCTACAACTTTGGCTCGAAGACGATTTTGCCTCTCCGGGGTATCGCTTTCTTTTTTTGTGTTCCATTTTCATTCCAATTCATATCATATTTTCGTCTTTTATAATACCAATCAAAATATGTGAAATTATTTTACGAGCGCAGTGATGTAGTATCAGCCGAACTTAAAACCATGACACTGAGCTGCAGCTGGATATTTGTTATACTCTCTAAGCATTGATTCCTCATTAATTGTTTATACCACACATATCCTCAAGTAACATTAGCATCTTTTCAGATATGTGGCCCTTTCAAATACAGCTGCTAGCGTTCAACGTTGGAATGACCACTTGACAATCTGGGATTTCCATGCAACGCCACCGATTCCAACTTATCTTTTGGCAGTTACTGTCGGGCGATTTGTGTGAATCTTTCTGATTATCTCTTTCTGACATTGTACAGTTCATATGAACTGAATGATTTTGAGCAGAGTAACATCTATTTGAAAATTATCACACAAATCCAGTGAATCCACATCGATGCGTTCAAAATTACTTGTCACTTATGAATTATGCATTTTAAATCATGATATTTCGACTTTTTCTGAATCTTAATTTTTTTGAATCAAAAATTAACTGAATTAAAATTTAATTCCTTTTCCAATAATTCAACCAAAAAATCAATTCCAATCGTGCCATTATTTTGTTTCGTTTGGCGAAAGTAGAATTAATTGATTGGAAAAGTAAACTTCAAAAAAGGCTTAAGAAATATGTCAATTCCACTAGGAACCTAATTGTAAGATGTAAACACTTTAATGTTCCACAGTTTATCGTCATAAATTTTGCACTCCTTCAGATCCATCTGTTCAGTTGATAAGTTCGACTCACAAATTTGCATATGGAGATTCGCAAAAGTTGAAGACTGGAACGAAACTGCACAAAGAATCATCACCAAAATAGCTGATTTTCAGATACGTTGCACACTATTGTTTAATCGCGTTTAGTTACAGCACTCACTCATTTTAGTCTTTACTGCATAATGAAAACAGCAATGATTTGATTTTGCTATGAATGCAAATAGTAATCAGTTGCTGGAAAACAATGCTGATGCCATGGCTGACTAAGCTGTTGATGATGATCACTTTCAATGCAATTGATGGTCGTTCAGTTGAAGTGCGTTCTCAAAAACTGAGAGTGTCGATTCCGGTTTTCAGATGTCAATGACTAATTATCTGAATGCTGATCCCGGCGCACGTTTGCATCTACTTGTTGTGCCGATCACAATCAATGGAATGGAAAATTTCGGTTTAATCAACATTAAAGAATCGGTACCATATCTTTTAAGACGTTTGCTACCGTTTTTACCCAACAAATTTTTAGCGGAGTGCATTCAGCTCGCATTGATATTAGTTTGAGAATATCTAAAAATGTAGTGTCGATGACAAAGCCAAAATGAATCCGGGCTGGAATGGCACGGGTTTCGAACTTTTTTTTGCACGGGTAAAACATTCATTGAATTAGGCGAATTTTTATGTGAGCTGTGGCCATCGAACGCAGATGACGAATCAGAGGCGGCCGGTTGGACGTCATTTGCATCAACGCTTTTTCATGAACTTGTTCATCAATGGTTCGTTTCCACGGCTTGTGCAAATGCTCTAAATAGCTCATTTTGTGGCATTTTAAATCAGTTTCGCTCATCACTTAAGCATCTCCCTTAATTGTTTCTTAATTAAAGCTATTTTTCTTGAATGAGCACTGTTTAATACATTTTACGAAAATCCTTGATAAGTCAATACCACTAATCCAAACTCTTCAGAAATCGTTCTACACAATTTCTGTGAACAACCATGCAATGAATTTTTATAGGAAACTTCTTAAATAAACTTTTTAAAAATAAACTTCTTAGGCATTTTCTCGAATTCACATATTCGGCGTTATTCTGTCATGATACACCTTGCTAACATTCATCTAACGTTTGAACAATAGCACAGTTGTCAGCTGCTTCTCTGAGCATTCTTTTTGTAGCCTATTCATAAGCACTGTTCTCAAGTTTAGTTCATACTTCATTTTTAAACTTTTATTTTATTGCAGGTTCGGTAATCTCGTCACAATGGTAGGTATGTTCAATAACGCAGCAAGGGTTATAAAAATCTATTTGACAATTCAATGAAATTACTCTTTCAATTGGGGTTAATAGTCTCAATTTGGTTGAGTACATTCCGAAGTGCGCACTTATAACAAACAGCACGCAATATTCGATTTATGTCCGTTCAAATAAATCACCACGTAATATTCGAAATGAAACTGATCAATTGCATTGAATGTGTGCTGTGAAACGATTATATTAAATAACTATTTGCAAGCATGCAAAAATTTTCATAAGAACACACTGATCTGCTACTATCAAGATGACAGTGTGAATTGCAGCAATGGTGGGATGACATTTGGTTATCCGAATCGATTACGTGTTTCTTATCCAATCCCGTATCGAAACAGTTCCTTTTTTGTTGTTATTACTTTCATTTAATCTTTAAAAGCCAACGTTCAAACTTTGAAGCATTCATTTCTTTGGATGGACGTAGAAAATTGTGAATGTAGCGTAAACTGAGAACGCAAAATACTCTTTCATTGAACGGTCGAACTTCGCAGAGATTCACATTGAACAAATATGGAATTATGTAGTATATTATTAGCGCAAAGGTGTATATTGTGGTAGATGAATATTGAATAGATGAATATTCAGGAATGAACTGGACGTGATTGGCGATGTAACAACAATACCGTTGGTTAGCAGCAACTGGTCATCAGGAGTGGTTCCATCAATTGTATATCGAAAAGGATCTGCTATTGTTAGTCTTCTGAATGATGTGGTAGGTGCCGATAAAATGCGGCTTATCTTCAGGGAATACGTCCGAAAAAATCAGTGGAAATCTGCAAATACAACTACGTTTCTACGTATCGTCGACCGTATTGCTAAGGTGATAACTTCGTACACATTGACACTTTCCAGTAAAGACAATCGATTCGAGTTCATTTTGAATTGAGCAAATATTTAAAACGTATGCTCAAACGTATGCCATAGCACCAATTTCAGAATCTGCCCATCTCAGCCTCAGCATTCTTTGCCAGTTGGCTTTATCAGGGCAGTCATCCGATTGTATTCATCGATTATGATAAGATCACATCGCAATTCTGCTTAACTCAAGTGCCAAAAGCTGGTGATATGGGTGTAAGATGGTACATCCCTATATGGGTAAGTTTGTGCAACAAAAATAAATTCAATAATCCTATTCGATCCATTATTGATCTACTAACGTAGAAGAAAAAATCTGAAAATCTGGCTCCATTGGAGAGAAGTTTCAAAAGTACCTTTTAACATGTGAACAGTAACTATTCAATGACAACAGATGAAGCTTATGCTGGAAAAGAATTCCAGATTGAATGCTTAGCGGGCACATCAAATGAGACAATTTATTGGATATTACCACACCAACAATTAGTCCTCGGTCTTGATCAGGTATTCAATCATCAACTTTTGATTCATACACATCAGTGACCGCCTTTCATTTTTTGAACTCGCTTCGCAAACGCAATTTTACATCTTACTGTAAAGCAATAGGCGGTCTTTCTTAAATTATGGTTTGCACATATATACTCTGAGAGCGTGAACTCTTCGACACCAGTGATATTTTTTGAGCACACAAAAATAGAACGAACAAAACGAGAATCATAAAGATGCAAAATGAATAGCGAAAGAGGAGAACGAGTGGGAAAAGTTGATTAAGTTCTGTTGGTTGATAATTTAAAGAAGTGATAAGGTTGCCTAGCAATTGTTAATGAACAGGTCACTTTAATATGACATTCCCATTACTCCCGTGGTAGAGCAGAACTGTTCAATGTACTAGTCAACTGTGTAGAATTTGATGGTGCAATAGAATCGCTTACATTATGATGATCAGCAATTGTATAACACATCTTCAGAAAAAATCTATATGTAAACGAGTAGGAATTATCAATGGACAACATATGTACTTTGCTGATGGTTAGGAGTCTCCTCCATTCAAAGTTATGAAGGAACCGTCACGTTACTGGGTAAAGCTGAGTGCTACGGAAACTTGAATATGGTGCTCAAGATATGCGTAGAGTATTCCATTTCGGATGAGAACGCGTATGACACACCGCCAGAAAATAAGTTATCGCTAAAGGAATAGGAATTATCCATAGCTACTTGCCTGATAGATGAAGCTCAATTGCATTCGATGGTAACAGGAAAGCGTCATCTCACTGGAGAAAGCTGAGGATCAAATTACCTTGAATGCGGCGTTCAAGACATGCGCATAACGATGCATTGATGATCAACCTGTGTCTGACATATAACTAAGTGTCTCTTTAAAGAATGAATTATACGTCTAAGACGCAGATGCTATGTCGATAGTTAGAATTCTGTTCTATCCGATTATCTATCTAAGATTCTGAAAGCGTCATCTAATTGAGCAAAGCTGGGGACCACAAGTCTTTGAAAATGCCATTCGAAAAATACTTAAAGCAGTGCATTGGTGCTCAATACAACGATCAAATTTATGGCCTTTGACCATATAATGGAATCACCGAGCTATATGGCATTTTCAACTATGTCTAAAGAAAGGAGTTATATTCGTCGGCAATACGTAGTTCCTCTCTTTCACCCAACGTCACCGAGAAACCATCACGTCATTGAGTAAGGCTGAAGATCAAGGTACCATAAGAGTAGCACATGGGGTGTAATTATAGCAACAGATTAGTGGTCCGCAAGTGTTTGATATATCTTCTGGAAACTAATTGTATCGAGAGAGGTAAGATTTATCCATGCACAAGGTACACACCATTCAATAGGTGAATAGGCTTCTCTTCTTTGGTACCAAGAAACCGTTATGTTACTGTGCAAATCTGAGTGCCAAGAGAATTTAAATGTGGTGCCCGAGATATGCAATAGTGTATTTCTGGTCAACATACGTACGATATCTTGTCAGAAAATTAACAGTCCCAAAGAAATGAGCATTATCTACGGATAACATATAAGCTTTCCTCATAGGTGAGTCTCCCTCCCATCGGATAGTACCTAGAAACCGTCACAAACATATCTCACAAATAACTTTCTCAGTCCAACAAAGCTACTCCCATCGTTCATAATCGATCAAATTTCATATTTATGTGTCCCGTCAATGAGGCCTATTTCTAGAAGGTTATTTACGTCGTTCTGATGAGGTCTCCATATGACCTGAGTGAACATGTAAACGATAAGCACTAAAATGTGAACATTCACCTTTATCACATACCATTTACTCACATCTCATATTCCGCTTCTATATTAATTCTATCTTCCACCTCAAATAACATGCATGTTACATTATGATAATTGAACTCATATCAGCTGCACCTCGAAACTGGAACCAAACTTTGACATAAGAACAGCAATCTCCTTCTTCAGTACCAACAAAATAGCTGCTTAGCCACAGGGTTGGGTGGGAACTCAGTTAGTGTAACCACACTACCTATCCGAAGCCAGCAAAAAAAGAAAGACATCCACGTTAACGTTATTTGAGTATGCGTAACATATAACTTCGCATAGAAAATTAGCTTCGACTGTTTCCGTACTATGAAAAAAAAAACAACAAGAAATAGAGCTTTTTGACTAAAGAAAATCTGGACCTAATGTCGGAATTTAGGTACCAAGAAAATCTGGACTTAACATATAACCTGATGTGGAAATTAGCAATAAATTGATGTCATCAATTTATTGCTAATCAGCAGTCCACGTGCCTGTTATAAAAACAGTTGTGTTATAATTTACTGTTATGAAAACAGTTATACACAATGTAGTATTCTGAAAGTAAAAAATTTACTTGATCGTACAGTTCAAAAAATAATGCAGTTGAAGAACACACAAGAAGTTTAAAATCGGTATTCCTGATGTCCCTTCGGCAATGCAAATCGTTAATGCCTTACAACAAGGAACTGGCTATTCTCTATCTCTATCAGCTATATCTCTAGAAATAAGATATTAAAAATATCAATTAGCTACATCTCTCTATCTCTCCGGAAATTAGTTGAATAAGCTTTATTCATCAACAATAAATGCGATGACAATACTTTCTCTACTGTTACTCCTCCTCCAAAAACGCGAAATATTAGGTGACCTTGAAAATTTCTGAACATAATAATACAGCATACGATAGCGAAGCCGTATATGCAGAACCGGAAATCGTGTTAAAATTTGTCGAACGAGGTCGCTTCACGAGAGAAAAAGTTTAAGAAGCGTTGCCTTAAAAGAAATATAACTTCCAAAGTTCTGGAACAACATGTGTCTTCTGAATTTTGATTGATGAGTGAATCATCCCCTTTGCACTGTTAAACTCATCCATAAATGCACCCTTCTTGCAGATAACCGATCAAAACACAACGGATGCGGTCGCATTCAATCGTAATCGACCAGTTTATTATCAGATCACTTACCGATATTGATTCATGTCTTCATCACCAACCAATCCAACAGTCAGCAACATGTTTATCTAGTCGTTAAAATAATTCGTTTTCTGTTGACTGATTTCATTATATTTTGTTATGCTATGAACTGAGATTGCTCACGTGAACTCTTTTGAGATATACACTTACAAATGTGAACAGTAAATAAAAATGTTGATTGCATTTCGTCGTGAACAATGCATTCGAGAAATTATTTGTATACTTTTCAACGGTCATCAACTTTTATCATTGAGAACTCGTTTATGCAAGATGCTCGTACTTGTATATGTATATCTATCGATGAATATGCGTACAGTATACATCATAATGGGTGTAATACTCTTATAATATATGAAAGTAAATGAATACAAGAAAATAACCAGAATAATACAAATCTATAAGAAGTGCTGTGAACGGTACTAGCACAAGTAAGAAGCAGAAGAATTCAGTACAGAAACAGGTCATTAAAATTCAGCACTGAAACATTCATATTTATCATCGATCACAATAATGACCATATTCGTATATAATCATTCCAATATTAATATACATAATAACTTCCTGATATCGCCATATGAATGACTTCATACCTAGTTGATAAAATGTACAGTTGAAAGACCGAACGGATAAACATAAAATGAATTACATGAAACAAAATTCAGATTATGTGCTCATAATAGGCGGATAAAGTGTTCCGAAGTTTGGGAAAATGAAGCATGGAAGATGTAACATAACGACTGGTTAAGAAACAACAAAAATAAACTGACTACTGCAGAGATGATTGCAGTGGCTCGTTGCTGATCGAAGAAGGCACAGACATTAACATCAAATCACTCAAACCTTGATACGTAATCGGCAGACCAGAACCCGTATGCTTCATAAATTCGTGTTTCCTCAGAGCCGAACTGAAAGCTTAGAAAATTATAACAGAATTGAAGGACACATCAAGAACGAATGTTAAGTAAACGTGAAGATTGTGATGAGTAATAATTTCAACAATAATCGAGTGATTAACGGTCAATAAGTGTGATTAAATAAAGCAATAAGAATTTTAAAAACCTGTCACGAAAATCTTTGGCACAAATACTACACGTATAGGGCCTTTCTCCAGTATGGGTTCTTATATGAATGGTGAGCGCTTGTGACTGTGTAAATCCTTTTCCACAATAACCGCATGAATATGGCCTTTCGCCCGTGTGAGTTCTTTCATGAATATTCTACAAAGTGAATTCGTTCTCCACTGCTCAAACGATAACAAAAGAACTGAATCGCAAAAAATTGTTCATACACGAAAAAAGATGAAAAATGACGACGAAAGTCAACGAACTTTGTCTCTTCGATGATGAAACATCTTCTCACAATACGAGCATTGGTATCGTAATGGTCGATCCGTATGTATAACAGCACCATGAATTTGTGCTAGACATTGTTGCTGGAATTAACATGAAATCTTAAATCATTTCGTAATCTGACACATAATAAACGCAAATAATATGCCAAGTAAGAATATCCATTGAATCAGATATTTTGTTGAATTTATGAAGCATTAAGAACTTGAGGAACAGGTACGAACTCCATTGAGAGGTAAAGTTTACTATTCGTTTAATAAGAATACGAAATCTTAAGTAAGGATGAAAACAGAGGAAAGAAAAATGGAAAGTGTTTGTCGATAACACAAATAGACAACAAACCTGATGATCAAGCATCTCATGTTCTGTTCGATACCATTTGCCGCAAAATGAACAAAAGTATCTTCGTCCACTCGCATGCAATTTCATATGAATATTGTAGTTAGTTTGACGAGCGAAACATTTCGTGCAGATTGGGCATTGAAATGGTTTTTCACCTGAAACTTCTCTTAGAAACACCTCTGAAAATTACACGTCATTTCAGGGAATATTTGAGTGTGATTCTTAAAATTTCTACCACTTTATGAATGCTCAACGCAAACGAAAAAACACTAAAACTTCATGTTAAATAGAAATGGTAAATATATATCGTCAACTTGAAAGATCACAGCAGAGGTACTAGCACTGTGATCACAATACTATGAGTATGGTAACAGCGATATGAAATTATTAACCGGTGTGAATTCGTTCATGCATTGTGAGTGACTGACGATGGATGAATGATCGACCACAATAAGAGCATATGTTCGGCTTAGAATTTCCATGCTGCAACTGATGCTCTTTGAAGGCCGCTCTGCTTGGAAAGATCCGACCACAAATAAAACATTTACTTCTTTGTTCACCGTTACTGCCATACTGATCCATTAAACTTGTACCTTGTTCTCCGCCTTCAACAAATCAGCTAATTTCCATTTCAGTTGCCCATAAATTTCATTCGTTCGTTGTTCGCCAATACGAAAAAAATTCCTACTTGTAAATAATGGTTATTTGCACATTGGCGAATAGTCAAAGACAGAAAGGAAAGCAACCACATGATTTTATCTTTGGGCTGTGAGTTCAACGAAAATCGTATTTAGTAATGTTCATCTTCGAGTTCAATTTTCACAACAAAAACTGACGTATAGTTCGTGGTGCGTCAATAACTTTGAAGCTTAGTTTCTTGTTTCCAATTAGAACCGAGAAGCGCCGTAATGGATTAGCACCGACCCATTTACCGTCAGAAGCTGATGAGGACATCGATGTGGACGGTTTTTGATGATCATCTTTCGAAGCCACCTCAGCTTCCTCCTTCATAAACAACTCACATGAGCATCCTATTGAAAACCAAATCGCTCATTCCGTGTGACAAATACAAAAATGAAGTACCTAATTTCAAATAGGAACAATAAACTCACGATCACATACGGCTCTTGTTGCCGTTCGTTAACAAGCACAGGACACGATGAATCGAGTTGTTCGTTCGATGGCGATCCTTGCACCTACACTGACAGAGCAAATATTACGACTGCCTATATTCCTTACATTAGTTTTCTGTTTGTTATCAAGCACACCAATAGCAACATCATACTTTCATTTCAAATTCACATTAACAACAATCAAGATCAGACCTAACTGAATTCAGGAGAGAGATGAACTGAAAAATGAATACGCCAACGTGAGACGAATTCAACAGATTCATGCGTGCAAAGAACATTCAAAAGTACAAATTTGTAACGTCTTCAATAAAACTTTTATGAAGCGATCTCTACGACAATCTACAAACATGACTTCGAAAGTCTAATATAATGGATACTGATAGTTTCGCATAGGATGACGTGCCAAAAACAGATTTTTAAAATTCACTGAATTTAAAACAGTATAAAAAAGTGCAGATACCTTAATCGATGGAAAAAGACATACGCCTAAAAGAAACTTTTGGAACGTGCTTATTGCGCATCTAGTTTTAGAGACATGTAATGGATCAACGAATATTAGATACCATACCGAAGCATGACGATCGAATTCAGAATCACGCTGATCGACCACTTTATCATCAACTTCACCTTCATAAGTTAATTGCGGTGCTTCATCTGAAAGTTAACAAAACATTCCTCGATAAGGAGCTGATGAAACATTGACCAATCTTGGATCAGTGAAAAAATGAAGCCAATTTCCCTTTTTCGAAGAATGTATGATTAGATTTCGGATGGGTGAATTTAGGTCACTGAATTCCCTCTTTCCTCACTTTTCGATACGGATTCAGAGGAGTTACCGTACCCCATTTTATCGTCGGCGTGAAGTTCCCATTAATAAAGAGTGAGTTTCAGTAAAATCTGAAGTTTGCGATCAACTAATTTGAACAATTTTGAATATGCTGAGGCAATAATGTGAACGGAAAGAAAAAAAGAGAACAAAAAAACAGTCAAAATACAAAGTATGAGCTGAACCGGGTGTTATTTGAACAGTTTGTTGAGGTGATGATTTTGTAATCTCGTCTAAACTTGTACCATTGAACGATAAGGCTGAGTTGAAGGATGATCGCTGTGCAGTGTTCGCATCGTTTGATCTTACTTCTTCAACAACACCAACTGACTGCTCAAATGAGCCAAAATAACGCTCACTTTGCTGTTGCTCTGCATACGTCACGTCATCCCCAACCAAATTTGAAGCACATCTTTTATCGACCATATTCATTTCCTGCATTACATCATCACACCTATTTCTCGATTCATCAACAACATCGAAAAAATATTCAATTAAACTAGAGATAAGTTCTTCGGTTTCTAAATCCAGCACTGAAATTGTTGTACTTACAAAGTACTTACACAGGATCCCGGGATTTATGTTCGGAAAAAATTCTGGAATTTTATTGGACATGGCGTCAGATAATTCAAAATCTCAATGAGTCTGAAACCACTAAGATTCTTGAAAGAAATGTTGACGAGGAATGTGTACTGTTTCCTTTTATTTCAGACATAAACAACTTAAGCAAATAATCCGTTGAAGTTGTTCACTGAAAAAATAAAGATATTCTTAGACAAAATTTAATTGCTGACGCGATATGTGAATGTTACTTTTGCTGCAACATCGTTGCTTTATTTCCAGATTTTGAAATGCTATTCCGTGCACGACTTTTTTAAACTATAGATGCACTGATTCAAAAAGAACGAATTGAAAACGCAACACTTGTGTATTTCTAAATTTGCTGAATTGAAAAATGGTTGAGATTATGCAGATACTACTGCTGTATCTCGAACTTGACTTCAATCACCTAAAACGACTGCAGACTGACCTGAAGCGCGAATGTTAATTCAGGATAACTTAAATAAAATCGAGTCACGTTGTTGTAACAATATAAGTACCCTAAACCTTTCATCAAAAATTCAGCATCTTATACGGTGGTCGCTTACAAAATATTTGTAAAATCTTCTGTTCAATATCAGTATAACTAAACATTCTCATTGTTAAGACTCCATTCCATTAAGTGAGCAATTCATAATGAGCCTAAATGAATAGATTGACGCTTGAACTTTCCAATTTCCCAATAAAAATCATTATTTTCAGGAACGTTGAAACATTTTTGGGTCAAATTTGTTTTCTCTGAACGATTAATGAAATAATTTTCCTCACAGAACAGTGATCAAATAGCAGTCTCAACGAAGAAAACGAAATGAAATGAAACCAATTTTAACAAAGGGGGCAGCCGAAAGTATTTTGATGAAATAGTACGAAATGAACATGGCCATAAAACTTACTTTTGTGTTTGAAAAATTAGTTGGCAAATATCGACTCCGAGGATGAGGATTGACGAAGGGCGTACGTGATGAATCAGTTGGAATTCTTCTGATAGTAGCAGCTGGATATGCGTTTGCATGAACATCTTCAACGAATATTTCATCGATGAGCGCATTCCGAGAAACAAGTGATAACAGCTCTTCATCCATCCTTCAAATCAACACCGCTTATTCGATTTCTGGTCTCCGTGTATTCTACATATCATAACTACAGATGTTCCTGCACTGGAAACGGACTTCAAAAATTGTGCTGAATCCATCACGGACTTTACCCTGCGTTCGGGATAATCCTCTACTGGAGATGTAGAAGGTGTGGGTAGAAGAAGCCAAATTGCACTTTCGTACGCGCGCGGGCCCGAATGTTTAAAGGTGAGAGAAGGAGAGGAAAACGCTTCGTAAAAGCACACAAAACGAACCGAATGAATGTAGCCGTGAAACCTAATAACGAGGAATCGTCGTAGCACAATCTTCGCGTTTGATTCCAAATTGAATTCTCTACAAGCACAGAAGGTTTCAGGAAAATTCATCGTTTAGTTTTCGAAATTGTAACTTAAAAAGAACCTTCATGAGTAGAAATAATGCCTTTGCAAGCGATTGAAATGGAAAAAGTGACGGAACAGAAATTTGATCGGTCAATGCCAAGTAATCCGTTGGAAAGAGAATTGAATTCTCTACAAGCACAGAAGGTTTCAGGAAAATTCATCGTTTAGTTTTCGAAATTGTAACTTAAAAAGAACCTTCATGAGTAGAAATAATGCCTTTGCAAGCGATTGAAATGGAAAAAGTGACGGAACAGAAATTTGATCGGTCAATGCCAAGTAATCCGTTGGAAAGAGAATTGAATTCTCTACAAGCACAGAAGGTTTCAGGAAAATTCATCGTTTAGTTTTCGAAATTGTAACTTAAAAAGAACCTTCATGAGTAGAAATAATGCCTTTGCAAGCGATTGAAATGGAAAAAGTGACGGAACAGAAATTTGATCGGTCAATGCCAAGTAATCCGTTGGAAAGAGAATTGAATTCTCTACAAGCACAGAAGGTTTCAGGAAAATTCATCGTTTAGTTTTCGAAATTGTAACTTAAAAAGAACCTTCATGAGTAGAAATAATGCCTTTGCAAGCGATTGAAATGGAAAAAGTGACGGAACAGAAATTTGATCGGTCAATGCCAAGTAATTTATTGGAAAGAGAATTGAATTCTCTACAAGCACAGAAGGTTTCAGGAAAATTCATCGTTTAGTTTTCGAAATTGTAACTTAAAAAGAACCTTCATGAGTAGAAATAATGCCTTTGCAAGCGATTGAAATGGAAAAAGTGACGGATCAGAAAATTCGGTGAAAAGTGGATGAAACAGTATGTCAATCATTGACGAAATATCTCACTTCCATCAGCTATATACCACTGGTCATTATTGATTATTGACCGTTCCATAAGAATGATTTAATTTTCACAGTATAATAATACTGTTTTTCATGCATTTGGGCAATGCAGATCTCGTTTCTGCAGTGGTTGCTAAAGAATCATTAAATGCTCAACAGACCTATAGAATGCCCAACAGGGGCTCGAAGTGACAGCCGGAGTCGTTTCTCAGCAACAGTGTTGGTCGTTGTGGGAGTGGCTCGACCAACATCTGCAATTTCAGGTATAGTGGGAACCATACGGATCGCATGTTTACAGTTTGTCCATTTTGTTGAGAAAGATGGTGTCCTCTTTATATAACTGATCGGATGTAGTGTGAAGTGCTCAGAAATGGTATAAACATGCAGAATAAAAGACGGTAGGTTTTAGATTGAATAGCACTCACGGAGCAGGATCTCGCGACTTCTTCGGAATATGTCTGCCATGTCCGCATGCTTGTAAAAACGAAGATATTGATATTGAAGCGAAGTGCAGCGGCAAGAAGGTCAACATCATCTCCCCATCGCCTTCTATCCATAGCATGCGACGCAAGACTGCGCTTACATTGCAGCATATCGTCAATGCCACTGTATGTTGCTAAGCTCATGAATACACCTGAAATGTACGTTTGCAGCTTCAAAGGAGCAACTAGAATCTGTGAATGTTTATCTTCCTTAGTGAGTGCGTTAGGATGTTTGTATTTGTTGAATGTTTCCTTGATATAACTGGGCTGTGAATTTGGAAACCTAGAAACAAACCAATCCATCTTTCATCCTTCATCCTCGTTATGAATGCCGTCAAAGCCGATCGGATTCGTTCATGGTGTTCTTCACTGCCCATAATGCAGTATGCAATCGATCTGAAAGCTTCAAATGAAACGAGTACCTTTGCTGCTCATGTCTGATTTATAGAAAGCGCTTGTACTGTGCGATTCTCTCTTGTAACATTCGCTTGTATTGGTTAGCTATCGCAGATTAAGAACAAAGATACTATCTCGTTTTTTTTCGAAAACGAGATTTTTCAGCTGGGATGAGTGAAATTTAACCCAGGATGCCAAAGTTATCAAACGAGGATGGAAGCAGTTTATGATCAGGTTAAGGATACCACATCAGGATCACATGCAATAGAATCTATTGGGATGGTAAATATAATAGAATAGATTATATTGGGTTAGGTTTCACTCATCCCGGCTGGATAGTCTCGCTTTCTTTCCGCTAAGAAATGAGTTTTAAACCATTTATTATTAATACTACAACACAATTAAAAAGTTAGGAAAGACTGGATGACGTCCGCATGCATAACACCATCACAGTTACTGCACTTCAGAAATGTAGGCTTTTAAAGTGGGATCATACAGAGGTTGGAGTGATGAAGGGGACCAAAACTATTTTTACTCAAAGGATGACAATAATAGCATTTACAGAAACTGAGCGATAGGTGTCAGCTCGGAGGTATATAAAATGATTTACGACCATAACGAAGATGAAAATGCTTGAAGCGTTTTGTGACATTTGAGTATTTGCATGTTTGGATGAGGCAGAGGTTATGTGACTGTCACGGGATCAAATTGCTGCCTGAATAGTAGAACGGATACGGAGATTAGTAGACAAGATGTTTTGGAGTATCGATTAGCAATAATAATGCTGCCAGAGAGGTTAATGAAACGTAGCAATAAGAACTTCAACTGCGGTTTAGAAGTGAAGATAGTTGTATGTGGTACCAACTGCATGAACCCAGTTATTCATGCACTACTGTATGACAACGACATATAAAAAATAACATCTGTTCCGACACTTTTTCCATTTCAATCGCTTGCAAAGGCATTATTTCTACTCATGAAGGTTCTTTTTAAGTTACAATTTCGAAAACTAAACGATGAATTTTCCTGAAACCTTCTGTGCTTGTAGAGAATTCAATTCTCTTTCCAATGGACTACTTGGCATTGACCGATCAAATTTCTGTTCCAGCACTTTTTCCATTTCAATCGCTTGCAAAGGCATTATTTCTCCTCATGAAGGTTCTTTTTAAGTTACAATTTCGAAAACTAAACGATGAATTTTCCTGAAACCTTCTGTGCTTGTAGAGAATTCAATTCTCTTTCCAATGGACTACTTGGCATTGACCGATCAAATTTCTGTTCCAGCACTTTTTCCATTTCAATCGCTTGCAAAGGCATTATTTCTCCTCATGAAGGTTCTTTTTAAGTTACAATTTCGAAAACTAAACGATGAATTTTCCTGAAACCTTCTGTGCTTGTAGAGAATTCAATTCTCTTTCCAATGGATTACTTGGCATTGACCGATCAAATTTCTGTTCCAGCACTTTTTCCATTTCAATCGCTTGCAAAGGCATTATTTCTCCTCATGAAGGTTCTTTTTAAGTTACAATTTCGAAAACTAAACGATGAATTTTCCTGAAACCTTCTGTGCTTGTAGAGAATTCAATTCTCTTTCCAATGGACTACTTGGCATTGACCGATCAAATTTCTGTTCCAGCACTTTTTCCATTTCAATCGCTTGCAAAGGCATTATTTCTCCTCATGAAGGTTCTTTTTAAGTTACAATTTCGAAAACTAAACGATGAATTTTCCTGAAACCTTCTGTGCTTGTAGAGAATTCAATTCTCTTTCCAATGGACTACTTGGCATTGACCGATCAAATTTCTGTTCCAGCACTTTTTCCATTTCAATCGCTTGCAAAGGCATTATTTCTCCTCATGAAGGTTCTTTTTAAGTTACAATTTCGAAAACTAAACGATGAATTTTCCTGAAACCTTCTGTGCTTGTAGAGAATTCAATTCTCTTTCCAATAAATTACTTGGCATTGACCGATCAAATTTCTGTTCCAGCACTTTTTCCATTTCAATCGCTTGCAAAGGCATTATTTCTCCTCATGAAGGTTCTTTTTAAGTTACAATTTCGAAAACTAAACGATGAATTTTCCTGAAACCTTCTGTGCTTGTAGAGAATTCAATTCTCTTTCCAATGGACTACTTGGCATTGACCGATCAAATTTCTGTTCCAGCACTTTTTCCATTTCAATCGCTTGCAAAGGCATTATTTCTCCTCATGAAGGTTCTTTTTAAGTTACAATTTCGAAAACTAAACGATGAATTTTCCTGAAACCTTCTGTGCTTGTAGAGAATTCAATTCTCTTTCCAATGGACTACTTGGCATTGACCGATCAAATCTCTGTTCCGACACTTTTTCCTCTTCAATTGATCACATCACTTTTATTTGATTGAAACTTCCCTGGTTAATCTTTTACTGCTCCCTAAATGAGCCAATTCTTGTAGCCAGTCTTTGTCTGAACTTGAAAAATTTATTTCTCTTCCCAATGACACCTCATGTAAACATTCAGGTCAGGTGTAGCCTTGAAATACGTCAAATTCCTGTGCCTCATCGATGAATTAATTCGCCCTATTGGATCTCTTTTTCTCTGTGCTCTACCTGACCGCGTCGCTTCAAAAGTGCAATTTGGCTTCTTTTGCCAACCCCATGTAAGAACATCAATACGACACTCTGTTCTCAAACGACACCAACACAATACGCACTTGTATCAAGTGTATATAAAATCGCTTCTTCGAAAGTTGAATTCATTCATATTGTGCAAGAGTATGGAGTTTCTCCGGACGGGAAAAGAGGTCTTTCATACAGAGAGGAGTTCCCTTGATTTGTTCGGTTTTTGAGGAGCTTTATGGGCATGAGAGGGCATCACACGTGAGGGAAAGGATAGAGGGGTTTTCCGAGAGAGAAAAAGGCTCTTCAGCAGAGAATCTTGGGAAGATGAATCTAGGATGGTTGATTCACCCGGCATTCCCTAGAACTCCTAACTCCGCCTGAGATTAGGCGCCCCGCTCTCGATCGCAAACGAAAGAAAGGTGTTCTCCCTTTTTGATAGTAAACTCGAATCCACAGATCCCTGAAAAGTGTTGACGCGATACTTGGAAGTGTCCAATTTTATCGACTGAGAAGTATCAAATGCGATTTGTGAAAAAATATCAACAAGGTAAATGCAAAAATGATAGTAGAAATATGTGACGCAAGTGCGGGCTGGATTTGTTCGTAATCTAGGATCGATTCATCCAGGAACTGCTTGATAGTGATAATCCGCTGACTGACGTCAACATTTGGAAAAGTGTCTGCGAATATGTGATCTTAAGTTCACGATCATCTCATATGACCACGTGAACCTGTAAAATATTGACCCGTGAGTTGGAGAACAGTACTCAACCGATGGCGGAAACTCTTGATGAACAACGTCTTTTTCAAATACATCATTAGCTGTCGGATTCGTTGATAAAGTGCAAACGAGCGGAGTAAAAAATTTTGACCAGGTGTATCACCGAAGAGATTTTTTGTTAGCCAGATATGAATGAAACGGGTATCCTTGTTTCGATTTTCATAAACGTCTAATCGGAACCGATCTCAGCGGTAAATCACAATGATTTTAGATTAACAGTGAAGTGTCATCAACAACACAACAAAAATAGTGAAGAAAGGTATATAAGAAAAGATTTTATGCGTACAGCCATTGAAGAAAAATCATTTATTATAGACGATTACCGAATGAAATGCGCACAAAGACTCATTAATTAGAAATCATTGTCACACAAGCTGTTCATATCTTCTAAGCATATTTGCATACATTCGACAAACTGATCAAAAAGCCATAAAAATGTTCTCAAAAAGCTCTAATAACAAATCCATAATGTTAATAATAACAAGAATAATGATAATAATTATTATTATTACAATATGCATAATAATAACGATAACAGTAGTGAATTTGTATCGATATACCATAAACATACGAATACAAAAATCAATCAGCTTCACAGTGTTGCAATACGATCAATAAAGTATGATGCTTTCGTCAAATGGGCTTCAGAAGACAACGTTGACATCAGAAAACGTTTTCAAAAAATCTAGCCAGGAAATGACCCACTAACTGACCGATGGAATGCAATGCCGGCTGGTTCATCATAAAAGAGGAAAAAATTCTGGACTAACGGTCATTCAAATGTAGCATCTTCCGATTATGGATATGCAAAAATGTTTGGCTTTCAATAACAGTTCAAGAATTAAAAATTGGATGCTTTTGAATGTTGTATCGCATAAAATCAAAGAAGAGCGCGTAATATCATTGCATAAAAATCATCTGGTTTTTTGTGGCTCAACACTGGACCACAAAATTCCTCGATGAATACTCTGAAAATAAAAGCAATCGTTTAGCATTAAGTATTCAACAAGTCGACGAACTCCTTCAGAACAACTTTCACCTATATTTATTAAAATACTTGGAATAATAATGTAACACTGATATCTATTGATAAAGAATAACAATAAGGAATTCAAGAAACATTTTGCACATTGCATGAAAGAAACTGCTGACAAATCACGTAGAAATCAGTTATTTCAGCGATACTTGTAAAAACCAATAATGATCGACCGATATTCCACGCATCAGTACAACAGATTAGTCACCTCCTGGTCACAAACGATAATGAAACAATGCAGAGTCACATCGATTGAAGTTTGAATTTTTGTCGTCCGACAGGAATTATATGCCACTGCGGTCCAACGATTACCAGTGACTAATGGTTAGTCACTTTCGACCAACTTCGCTTCCACATATATCTATGAAAAACAAAAGTTACAGCGTGAAAATGGCGCTATTTGACTTGGGCCGAAAAAAATTTGCATTATCCATACAGAAAAGTGACGAAATAAAACTAACCTTCGCTTTATTCTCAATCATAGTCGCATGTCACCTTCATATAATGGTTAGCAAGAAAAAAACGACTGATGAGGTTATATCAGTAAACGAGGGCAATCAGCAGGCAGAAGGGAAAATCACTGACGAGTTTGAATATCATGTTGTTGTCAAGAGAATGAATAAAGGTTCAAATGGACTGAGTCAGTGCCCACAACTGCAACACAAACAGCGAGTATACATTCGTTCCGTAAATATTCATTGTAATCGTACAAGCAAAACAACTCAAAATGATCACTTCATTTTACGAACAACCAAACAACAAAACCGCTAAATTTTATGCTATTATTTTCTTACAAACCAAGTATCAGCTGTTTTCAAATTGCCTTAATAGAACGAACATGTAGCAATTCTGAACTATATAACAATTCCAAATAAAAAGTAATTATGAAATACAATGTAATAATAATAATAATAACCCGAAAATATTTTCATCTGATGCGGATTGTTGAATTTCCATTTCATGAAAATTGAAGAATCCGTTCTTTAACAGGATACAAAAAAGCGAAAAATGAACGGATGAATAAAAAGAGGAGAATAGAAAAACAAATTACGATATCAATGTTTTATGACGAAACAAAAATTCTTAGAGCAGTGCTTTGAAAGGATTTTTACTGATGTTTCTATGCGATCATTGTGATAACATGAAGATCAACCACAAGCAACGCAAATGTATTTATCACAAACCGAATCACCAACTAACCAAATGAAAACGACTCGAATCAACTAAACAATGCTTGAAATCATCATAATGAATTGATGTTTAACGAGTATCACTTTTAGGAAAAACGACAATTTCAATTCATTTTATGTGGCATTCAGCTGAAAAAAAAGAAGAAAAACGCCTTTTTAAAATCATGAAGCAAGCAAACTACAAGCTGAGCGATCGATATCAGCGATTTGGATGTGAGTAATCACTTGAATCGGTCAGACTTTAAAAAAGGAACAAAAGTCAAGTCATCAGAAAAAAATCAAGAAAAAAATTACAAAAATCATACGAAGAAAAGAAATGTCAAAGACAATCTGAGCAATTGAAGACTAAAAAAAGTAAATTGAAACAACCAAAAAATAAGCCCTTCCATTTAACTTTTAATCTTATTTTCTTCCCTTCTCAATGTTTCAATTTCTGGTGAATACTGAATCGTTCATCATTATATTCAATTCAACTGTTCAATCATTACTCGATAATTGATCAAGTGATACTAGGAACAACAAAAATAATAGTTTGTGGAACATCTGCCATCCCTCTCCACAAATCATGCTCAATTTGTGGAGATCGTAAGCAAATGAGGAAAACAAGGGAATCGTGTAAAGTCAGCATGTTGAATAAAAATCCTCCACATCCCAACAATAAAAATAATAACAATAGAAATTCATAATTATATGAGATCTACGAGTTCGATATGATTCAGCAGTAAACGCAAGTATAATAAGTGAAAAAAAATGAATTCGATCTATTCGGGCCGTGAATCTAAAGAAGCATTTCTTAATTCTATTTATAGTTTAACTGAAATCAATCCTTTCATCATATCGAACGTATTGCCGTCCGGGTGCACGGTCATCACACGTCCACTCTGCCTGCTACGCACCTCGAGAAAGCCATGCTCATCCAACCCTCTCACCACAACCTTCTCGTTTGTTTTTGCGAGTGTCACTTCTTCGCGGCTGAATTCAACACTTCATCATTTTTAATGCGTATATCATCCCAAACTAAACTCAGCTAATCGCTTATAATAGTGAAGTGATAACCGAAAAAAATCCCACCAAAAAAAAACGCTTAAAAACTATATAAAACATTATCAATTTTATCAATATAATCAATTGAACACTTAATATGACAATTTCGAAACCTATCGCTTATATGCACTGATCTTTTTGGGCAACCGCAGCTATGAAATGATCAAAAAATTTAACAAATGAACAGAATCATTTGCTTTTCTAGATCAAACACGAATGGTCTTACTCGGTTAGCTGACGTATGTGATAACATAAAATTATAATATCGTTTTAATATGCGAATTATAAAAAATGTTCACCTGTGCAACCAATAATCATAATAGTATTTCAGAAATGCTGATCGACCTTCGGTTTGAAATACATTCACATAAACTGAAACTAATCAACCTAAACCGAAAGAAGTGCGACATGAAAATAAACACTGACTGTTACGCACGGCCACTATAACTTGTTTCAATTCAAGAAAAATCTTAAATGAATGCCAGCGAGCGATCACTGCAAGTGAAAAACGAAACAAACATTCGAATTTGTTGAGCGTATTTGCGATAAACTCCTCGACAGTCACTTCAGTGCCACTATCAACCGGCAACATATCATTTATACAAACTGTCGGTTTGCTGTTCGCCACATTCAAACCAGCACCTTAAATTATTTTCAGATTTGTTACTTTTTATATCCCAGTGTTCCCCAACGTAGACACTAGCGCCTTCTTGTGGACGTATTTGAGGGCGCTTTAAGTTTTCGTTTCATTTGAAAAACACGGAATATTTGTCCATTTTCTTTTGAAATCTCCAAAAATTAATTAACACTGGTGATAGGGTGAATTCATACTTGATTACTACATTATATATGCAGTAAGGCATGCATTCATTATGTAAGATAAGTGCTCGTCTAAAGCCAACCCAAAAAGACACACCATCAAAAACTGCTGCTTACCTAAAGTGCATATGATGTGCTCATCGCGCGTTGATGCGTTTACCAGTAAACCACCCATTTTATACGTTCGCCCATAGTAGATATCATTCGGCCATTTAATTCTTAGTGGAAAATCCTTAAGGTTGCTCTTAATTTCAAGAAAACAATACTGTTAATAGCAATAACAAAATTACGTGATGCTAACTTTCAAATCATGTAACGAACAAACACCATCCACCATTGCGACGCATAATATATGCTGAATAAAGCCCACATTATCAGCAAGGTTCGTATTTGAAGGGATGAAAAAGTTGAACGAGAACATTGCGCAACCGGGTGGACTCAACCATTGATTACCAGAACGACCTGAAATGAGTATAATGCTTAAAATTTGCATTTGACATCAATTAGAAAATTTCACTTGAAAACGAAATAAATCAGTGAAGCAAACAATCCATACAATCAATCTTAACGGATATTAATGCGTGCAGCTAAAAAATAATATTATATACATTTGGATTCGCGTTTTTACTTACCCTTTCCCTTTGTTTGTTGACGCGCAATCACAACAACTGGCTCTTTCGGCATGCCTACAGCCAAACTGCAAAAATCAATTTATCAATTCATTTCACCTCACCTTACATACTATAATCGATTAAAACGAAACAAAAATACGCACAACAGGAACATTTCAAATTCAGAATTTCTAAGCATTCAAAAATCAACCGCTAATGGAGATATATCCATCCATATTAAGAGGGAAGGGGAAGGGAGTTGATCACTTTATTTGAATTAATTCATCTTATTTTTTAAACTTGTGAAATTCAATTTTTTCATTCAATACTTTGAATATCAAACAAAAACTATATTCCATTGAATATCCCTGCTATTTATTTAGCACATTCATTAAACATGATCTAAACAGTTTGGGTGGTCTTTTTTTATATCACGAAACAAAGACGAACAAAATGCTCCGTTTCGGTCCAATGATTTCATGGAATTGGTCTCAATCAGCCAGGTAAAATGCATCATAAATTGCTATGATAGCGCAATCAAGACGATTTTATTCACTTTAAACAAATATCAAAGAACAATATTTGAGAAACCAACCTTCTTGCAATGTTTTGTGTTGATTCACAAACAGGCACATAAATAAGCGCTTTACCAATTCTTTCCGTATCCAATACTCTCAAATGACAGCGATAATAATTGTGAAGAGGATATGAAATTCAGATACAACGAGTGATAGTTAGCGAAAACAGAAAACTGTCAATGAATACATCTAACGGAATGCAATACCTGAAGTAGGTTTTCTGATCAAAATCGGGTAAACCCTCGTCACGAGTCCGAACTTCAATTGGGAATAAACCAGCCGATGGTTCAGGCAAATCACCGTGTTTTTTGAGCTGTCTTATGATCACTTTCGGAGAGCCACAAAAGTTCTCGTTGAAATGCATTCCCTGTGACAATTCAATTTATGCCAGTAGAAATATAACATTAACATTTGGAGTGGAACAGAAATTTTCGAAGAAATCATTTCGATAGAATGTGATGACAGATGTACACATGACTGATTAAGAGATGCATATCGTCAAAGTATACTACAGCACTATCTAATAAGTGATTTTGAACACAAACAGAATAATTTGCATGCCATCAACTAATAAGAAACACCAAAAGTATTGTCAATGTTTGCGAGGGAAACGTTTGCAATCAACCGAAATCACCTCCATACTCCACGGTAGTCGATCGCTTTGACAGATCAAATATCCTCGAGAAGCATGCGGCATTTGTGAATTGTGGATGGTTGGAATCGAAAGTCTAGCGAGAGCATCTGCGATTAGACCAGCTCCACCGGCTAACAACTGTTCACTGGTCGCATCACTAAATAATGCGCTCGCTTGTTGTGCGGCATTTTCCATGTAAAGCAACATCGGTGTCTCTGTAATCGTTGAAAAGTTATTACACTAAGAAATATGCGAAAATTAATTTTTCGCAACTCAAAAACTGAGATTTATTGAACTCATTGTGAAAATAATTTTCAGCTATCTCATCAGCAAAAGCGACTGACAATACACCACTTAAAACATACCAACGCCAATCAATAGCTTCAATGAATTATTATCTCATTGTCATTTTGTCTGACAAATATTGAACCTGGAAGCTAGTTTGATCTTAAATTTAAGTTTTTATGTGAGAACAAAATGAAAGAAACCTTCATCCTTAGTGACAACCACTGAATATTTATAGCCTCCAATGAGATCTTTTGCATGAAATGTTTCATTCACCTGTAATAATACAGATCTGTTCTGAGGACGACAACCAGTACTGCGTTATGCATTTTAGAATTTAGCAATGAGATTCGAATGGAATCAACTCACAGTATTGAATGTTAGATGGCGTTTTTGTTGAAACCTTTTTGTTTTTGAACTTTTCTGTTGAACTCATTGGTTCGGATGGCTCTTTTTGAATTCACGAATTTACTGAACCTTTTTATGTTTGGCTATCATCTTAAGCGTCTTCTTGAGAAACGTTTCAAAATCTTTGCCGAGTGCACTTGTATGCCTTTCACCGAATGCCATCTTCAACATCTTCACACTTTTATGCGATGTTTCACATGACGACAGACTTGCCAATAAACTGTTTTGACATATGAATATCATTTTGCCTGACTGAAAAAAAAAGAACTTATATTCATATTCATATATAGAAGTAATAGGCACTGAACAAATAAGGAATCTCATAAATGTAACTTTAAGCGTTATCATGATAATTCAAAAATTCGAATACTTTTGATAATTACTCAACAGCTCTATTAACAATAAGAACTATAAATATGTATGAAAATGATATGTTAAATTTCATAAAGTGATGTAAGGTTGCATTTAAATGAAGCAGATTTGAACGTTATGATGAAACGACGACTGACATTGTTGAAGTAGTGTTGAAGTCTGGCCCACGACTTATCATCAAGCGTTTTTGTATCAGCAATGAGAAGACAAGCCGTCTCATTACTGATCCACGGATGATCACGTAACGCTTCTTTGGACAGATGAAATACGGTATAAGTGTCCGATGAAATCATTGTTGATAACGATGAGGCGATTCCGTTGAAGAGTTCGTTATTATCGCCCGTGTATACGAGGATCTTAACAGTTTCATCTTCTCACATGCATTTAGAATGCATCGACAAAAACACATAGTTAAATAATGATAGAGAAGTACCGTGGGTGGCTTAGCCTGTGCTTTTTCAACTGGTGCGATACTATGAAAACGGCGACGTGTTGGCATGAATGATGGACGTCTGAATGATTCGGGTGAGAAGATGGGCACTCTGCTTAAATGCATCGACGGATGTTCAAATGCTGATGTGATTGGACTCAACGAATGTCTGCGAATACCTCAAATGTTCACTTTTCTCATATGTTTGTCCCGCAGCATGAGCCTCAGCTAAACTTGAACTCATCTCTGCGCCTGAACCTAATCCTAACTTTTACTCAACCGCAATCAAATATCCGTGCGTGATCAAGAGACGCGTGTAATTCAATGTTATACTACAACACTAATCATGGTGCGTTTCTCCAAACGAAAAGATGTGTCGCTAGGAACTCTGCACGATGTAATTTTCCCATTTTTTCGACACGATGATCCATTCAAGTGGCAGGGAATGGAAATGAAAAGGAGGACTCATTGTAGGATGGATGCTACAGATTTTAAAAGTTTTTTCGAAGACCAATTATTCACAGAAGACTTCAATTCATGAAGTACAATTATGAATTATGAATGAAATGTTGTGTAATGTCTGATTGAAAGATAGTCTGAGTGCATGATGAGATGAGAAGATTATTGTATTGATTCATAAATAAGAAAGATGAGTTGCAAGTGGTGCAACGAAAATCCTTTTAAAAAAACACAAACTTTTGAGGGATGGATCAAGCAAGAAATCATCTCTCAAACGAGGCAACATACTGGAATGCCTTCTTTGCTGCAATATTTCCAATGCAGATCTCTGATAATCCTGAAATTAGCTATAAACCAATACTTATGCCTCATTCAGCTTCATTATTTCCTCTCAGTTGAGCGAGATTTTTCCACAGCAGTGATATTATTACATAGTAAATGAATACTTTGAAATACCTCAAACAAACTCACGGCAACAAACTAAAACAATACAAAAAAAGAACATAAAACTTTGACTTCGTATAATAACTAATAAGTTTCAATAAAGCCAATGCTAAGCCATCCATACAACGAACAGGATACATTAAATGATATTAGTTTGAGAACTATATATTTGAAAGGGGACACTGAATGGGACTCATGAAATCATCTTAATAAAATTCCGAAAACAAACTTCAAATTTGGAACAAACGAACCTGTGCTAAACTGAGATTAATTGGAACGGTTTTTTTGTGTCCTTGATTATCAATAAGTGTTAAAAGTTTAGTTGCTGTTGTTTGGGTCGCGTCTTCCAAATTCGAAATATTATTTTGTTTAGGTACAGAAGGAACTGTGCTTTTACTGTGGTTGCGTTCGTGAGCATCGCTTATCTCTTTAGCGTCCGCAACAATTTTACTTGATGAAAAGTTGTCGTCCATATTCTTTTCAGGTTGCACACTTCTCACACTTTGCAACAACGAACACTGTTGCTTATCCAGACTGCTAACCTCTGCAATGCACTATACATCAATCAGTATAAGAATGTATTCATCACAAACAACATTATGTGTCGGTTGTTTTTTTTAAATGTTGAACATCACATCATACTCTTATAACTTGAACGGATACACCACTTGACTATTGTTACTGTATTCACTGGAACATTAATTATTATCAACAGTTCATCATGGCAGCAAAGTACTGAAATGAACCGCTTTCCGCTCGTGTCTTACTCTAAATGAATTCAAAACTGAATATATAATCGCATGTAGCATTATATATAAATATTATACAGATGACTTTTTATGCTTTATAGGGGAAGTTCATGCTCTCAATAGTAATACCAAATAATCACATAAAAATAATGGCAATAGAAAAAAATGACATCAGTGACAACATCGGCATGACAATAATGAGTATATCAAATACTTATGTCGATTCAATCGCGGATATGCGAAAAAATGACTCGATAAGGATTCACTTTCATGGATAAAGTTTTACGGAAAGCAACTTTAATCAGTATGTGATAAACAGTTAAGAAACGAAAAAAGTGAATCACGCACATTAAAGAGCATTCAGTGAAGGAATTAATTGAAAACTTCTACGGTTTGTTGCGCAGAAAGAAACACTCAAATACAAATACTCAAATCGCAGACGAATGACGAAAACAGTGTGCTACGAGTCTCAAAAAATCAGCGTTCAAGCATGAATGTTTGACTGTTGGATTAGGCTTAAATTCAGGCGTATGATCAATTTCAGCTAATGTCCAGATTATGGTTTAGATGTGAATGAACGAACACCATGTGACCGGAAAATATGTGATGAAAATGCGTGTGACCGAAAAAAAACAAACAAATTAACAGTTCCTTCAGTAGTCTTGACTGAAATACAATCAAAAAGAAATGATGACTGTTGACTGTGAGAAGCAATACGAACGAAATACGATTACAATAAAACGACTTCAATAAATTAAAATTTTAATCATTCATCCCTCCACGAGCACTGATCACATTTCAAGACAATCATGTTCAGACAGACACTTGAGAATAAACTTCGTTTGGCTGCCTTCTCCCTACGATTGCTCACTGATAAATTTTGTTTGTGTCGAAACTGCATATCACATCGAAGTTCGACAAAAATCTCAATCATTTCACAACTAAAACGAATTTAACCAAACTGTGATTGACGCATTCCTGTAAGTGATGAACAGAATTCGCCAAACATCAAACTTTTCTCCAATGAAATAATTGGAAAAGTTTTGAGGATATTTTTCCGACTCAGATGAGCAAAAAACGAAAACGATTAAGCAATTGAAAAAAGATCGAATTATGGGGTGTTGAATGACACATCTGAGATCTATTATTATTATTATCATTATCATTATTATCATTACTATTATTATTACCATTATTATTATTATTATAACCTAAATATAAAACTGACGACTGTATACACGATGAAAAAAGAAAAATGATGAACGAACATGTAAGAATCGAATGAAGAATACTCATTGCGATTATCGCATAACGCGACTCTATATCACAGCATTTTTTTGCAGTAATCACGGAGACTATTATAAGAAAAGCGATCTTAATCTTCATGGCAGAAGTATTGCTTTATACATAGATGAGACACGACGACAAAGACGTTACAAGAGAACTTCACTTGTTATAATCGCGCTATTCAATTATTTCTGAAAATTTTCTGAGTAATGGAATATGGAACATCATCGAACCTGCGAAATCCTCCTCTCGAACAGCCGTCGTTGTGAAACGTGATGACATATGTGATGATTGTTTTGATGAAAGTGTATTGCCCAGTTCAGTTATTGTTGAACAATTTTTATCACGTTCTTTCTCTTCTCTAAAATGAGATGATTTAAACATAATAGAAATGAAAGTCAACCGATTTCTCGTCGAGAAAGTATTTCATGAAAACCTAACAGCACTTCTCAACCACAGAAACGATGTGGTTTTCTTCCGTAAACCACTCACGAATGATAACATAAATTGATTTAGTAATATTGGTTAGGTTTGCTCAATTATTAAGCATTTTGCGAGACTCACAAGAAAAAAGACTGCCTGTTATGATGACTTCCGCATATTATGATGTAAAATAAATGATAAGACAAATCAAAAATTTCAGACCATATTATTTACCAATCAAAATGGTATGGAAATTTTAACACATGAAATCTCAGCATATTTAGCGCTTTGCGCAAATTTCCGCATGTTATGATACAATTCATCGTTATGAGATTTATTACTGGCTAATTCCAATTTAAGAAATTCAACAAACTGGATCACTCAACGAAAAAGCGATTTATGAAGACGACGCAAGGGTGAAAAAAGACAAAGCAGTAGCATGTAATTTAAAATTCAAATTGAAATCTTATTGGATTGTTATTTTGCGAAGAACAATGCGCACATGATAGCAAATCCTCAACAAGAATCATATCAATAACGTATGTTCGTTACACAAAAGAACTTTTCTTCTTTTCAGCAAAATTTCATCTGAAGTCAATATTTATTATTACCAAATTTGTCATCACCAAAAACAAAGGGACACATTCATTGATGGATTTGTCATTACTAAAAGGTATTTCTTCGCAATCCAAACTGACACATTCTTTATGCATATTCACATCATTGAATGAACTGTGAGAGCATATTTTTGAATTATTTATCGAGAATTTCAGAAAAAAACCATTCGTTCGCTTATGCAAAACTGGATTCAGCACTACAAAGATACTCCATCTATGCGATAAAATATAAACCCATGAAAAACAAAAACACATTATGCGCTGTTTGTTCAGAAATTGAATCGACACTTGTAAACAAGCCAAAGATTATCGCAAACAATTCAACAACAAAGCATCAAGCTTCACAATCCGTAACAGCTGTTATCGCCTGCATTGTTGCGTTTATAACCAATTAACTAATTCGGGCTAGAATCTCTGCATGTTTACCACCCAAGTAAATGTAGTTGTCTATTGCTCCACATTCTCACGCTTACAGCTTTTCGTGAAAGAAGAATGCAAGCTATAGCGAAGTCGCTTCGAAACGTCACTTGTAAGGACCGTTGATATGAGTTTTAGTGTGAAATCGATCAAAATAAGTGATAAACGGAATTTGTAAATAAATCAAATGGTGCGAGACATATTTTCAACACCTTATTATTACCAAATTTGGCATTACCAAAAACAAACTCTACACTCACTCGCTGCTGTGTCCAATTTTTTTGAAACATTAAGTTTTTGGATAAGCCAACGATGAGACTAATTGTAAGAAAAGACGAGAAAGAACATGGTTTATTTATTTATTTGTTCATTAAAGTAATACTGCATTTTAATTTTGCGCGAATTATCGACAAGAAAATTTAGTTCTGTATTAACAAGTCCAAATTTCATTCGAGTTCCTCGGAAAGTGATAATACAGGAAAAGGATAGGAAAAAAATAAACAAAAAAAGATGAAAAAGGAAAAAATAATTGCAAAAGTTACCGAAGAATGTCATCTGCAATTGACTGCTCTTCTAAGTCCTTCGCATCCGGAAGAGTGGCACTTGGTGAAATGCTCGCTGATACAGATACACATCTTCAAAAGCCAAAAAACTGGTTTGTTCCATTCGATTGAAATTGAATTCAGCTTTACGATAACATTCTCAAGCACACAAAATCGTTAACATTTTCGCTGATTAATTGGCAGTTGCACTTAATCACGTTAACATGCTGCTCACACCACACTCATATTTTTAGTAGTTTTTGAAATGAAATTCATAAATGATATTTTTTCACAGACAATAAATTCAAACATCATTAATCGAATTCAAATTCAGTATATGCTTCAACAAATTCGGTTCAGTCTCTAACGTTATTCGTTGATTTCAAGAAATGATCGATGAAAACGAAATGTATTCACGACATAAAACAGCCCACTAAGAAATAAACTATTTATAAGGAATTTATTATTAATATGGTATTGTGATGTTAGGTTTTATCCGTTCACTGAGAGGAACATGTAGAAATTTGCATATTTTCTCTTACATCTGATCAAAGAGTTGATACAAGCGAACAGAAATTTGGGAAAAAGTCAACAAAAAAAGTGATACAACATCAATCAATTGCATAGAAAAAAGTAATAAGTGAGATTAATGAAAATTAGAAGAATTTTGCCTCTGTAGTTACCTGGATTGAAGATTTGAATTAGAATTGCCATTTTGTGAGTGTTCCTTAAGATACTTAATAAACGATGATATTTGCTCAGAGACTGAATACGACAACGGTAAGAACGCAGACGGTGAACACATGCCATAATGCAATGATCCCATCAACGGATTCTGTTCTCTTGATCTGATGAAGTCATCTTTCGAATAATCTTTCAACTGAGGTACTCTTAAATAAAAATAACAATCAACAATAAATACGATGGTTATGATGCTTGATAATGACCTTAATAACCATCAGCATAATAATATCGATTATTGGCATCATACTTTGAATTACAACAGCGAATATTCGTCAGTTGAATCAGGTTTTTTGATGAATGTCATATTCAGCGAACAATAACGTTAATCAATTCACTCGATAATGCATCATGAGAGCAAAGATGAATGAAATTTGAAAATAATACAAAAATATATCACAAATTGATTCAATTCTGACAGACGCCTAAATCATCCTTGAACTGCACACCTGTTCTCTTGTCGGATCGACTCATTTTATTTTGTCAAATGATTTTTCAACAGTTCAATGGAAAACAACGTGATTAATCACGACTGTTTCAATCCTTCGTGTAACTTTGCAAAATTACGACGCAATATGCTTGAATCATTGCTTAGAATTAGTGCTGCCAGAGCGAACTTGTTGCCTCCGAAGGCATTTCAATGAAAATTGAAAAGATTAACCTATGGTACGAACAGTATGGTTGTATAGCCGAGTTGATATGAAGGGTCGTATCAGAATGATATTTGGATGAGAAACGATCGCACGCATTCGCTAGCGTTGTGGGTGTACTGTCAGCATCCTCTTTTGACTCATTCAAATACAAAAATTCGAGCAAGGTCAACGGCCGTTGGTCGCGATTCAAGGAATCTATGCTGCTCTGAACTGAAAGCTGATTTTTGCTTTCGTTGCTGATGGTTGCTATCACTTCACTTTTAGAAAGAATGAAAATTCGCAGATTATCGACACCACAGTTGGATGGATCAGTGCTGAATATTGTTGAACGGGAAAGTATTCGAAGCTTAAGCGTAAGTATGAACACAACGCTAAAGCTTAAGCGAGAGCCTAGTTGTCAGCCTAAGATTAAGCCTAAAGTCTTCGTTTACGCCAGTTCGAATTGTTTAGCTGTCGATAGACATTTTTCCGCTGGATCCTGTTTGCGTGGAAAATTTGTTCGAAATTGATTGATAAGCCAATGTTGCTAGATCATATCTATAAGAAAAAATGATGCAAATATGTAAACGTGCGATTTACCGAGTATCGATCCCCGGTCGTTTCGACTATTCGAAGGAGACGTGAACAGATACTCAGGTAGTTGTATGGCTGAAAAAAAAAAATTGTTTTTGGGAAACAAAAAAAAAACAAAATAAACACTATGAATGGTGGTGAATCATTGAAGTTTGTTGGATAAAATACTCATATTGATTTTCATGAATGATAATGTCGAAAAAGAAACGTTTTAAGAATTGCTGAAAATTAAATTAGAAATAACTGGATTATACTGCATATTCGCTATAGAGTTTCCAACAAGAAATTTTACAACCTTCAATCAAATGACTGCTCTTAAAGGTATATGCTTTTAAAGAGTGGTTCAGGGAATGGATAAATATTTAAGACAACAACAACAGCGACGTTGATAGTTTATCTATTCTGGTTGAGGTATAGGTGTAGTGAGTAATCAATCAATGCAGAGAATGAATAATTTCATTGATTTGATATATTATATTCTTATTAATTTGGTACTGATCCTTGCCAAGCTTGGCATAGGAGCTACCAAATTAATATGAATATAATATATCAAATCAATGAAATTATTCATTCTCTGCATTGATTGATTACTCACTACACCTATACCTCAACCAGGATAGATAAACTATCAACGTCGCTGTTGTTGTTGTCTTAAATATTTATCCATTCCCTGAACCACTCTTTAAAAGCATATACCTTTAAGAGCAGTCATTTGATTGAAGGTTGTAAAATTTCTTGTTGGAAACTCTATAGCGAATATGCAGTATAATCCAGTTATTTCTAATTTAATTTTCAGCAATTCTTAAAACGTTTCTTTTTCGACATTATCATTCATGAAAATCAATATGAGTATTTTATCCAACAAACTTCAATGATTCACCACCATTCATAGTGTTTATTTTGTTTTTTTTGTTTCCCAAAAACAATTTTATTTTTTTTCAGCCATACAACTACCTGAGTATCTGTTCACGTCTCCTTCGAATAGTCGAAACGACCGGGGATCGATACTCGGTAAATCGCACGTTTACATATTTGCATCATTTTTTCTTATAGATATGATCTAGCAACATTGGCTTATCAATCAATTTCGAACAAATTTTCCACGCAAACAGGATCCAGCGGAAAAATGTCTATCGACAGCTAAACAATTCGAACTGGCGTAAACGAAGACTTTAGGCTTAATCTTAGGCTGACAACTAGGCTCTCGCTTAAGCTTTAGCGTTGTGTTCATACTTACGCTTAAGCTTCGAATACTTTCCCGTTCAACAATATTCAGCACTGATCCATCCAACTGTGGTGTCGATAATCTGCGAATTTTCATTCTTTCTAAAAGTGAAGTGATAGCAACCATCAGCAACGAAAGCAAAAATCAGCTTTCAGTTCAGAGCAGCATAGATTCCTTGAATCGCGACCAACGGCCGTTGACCTTGCTCGAATTTTTGTATTTGAATGAGTCAAAAGAGGATGCTGACAGTACACCCACAACGCTAGCGAATGCGTGCGATCGTTTCTCATCCAAATATCATTCTGATACGACCCTTCATATCAACTCGGCTATACAACCATACTGTTCGTACCATAGGTTAATCTTTTCAATTTTCATTGAAATGCCTTCGGAGGCAACAAGTTCGCTCTGGCAGCACTAATTCTAAGCAATGATTCAAGCATATTGCGTCGTAATTTTGCAAAGTTACACGAAGGATTGAAACAGTCGTGATTAATCACGTTGTTTTCCATTGAACTGTTGAAAAATCATTTGACAAAATAAAATGAGTCGATCCGACAAGAGAACAGGTGTGCAGTTCAAGGATGATTTAGGCGTCTGTCAGAATTGAATCAATTTGTGATATATTTTTGTATTATTTTCAAATTTCATTCATCTTTGCTCTCATGATGCATTATCGAGTGAATTGATTAACGTTATTGTTCGCTGAATATGACATTCATCAAAAAACCTGATTCAACTGACGAATATTCGCTGTTGTAATTCAAAGTATGATGCCAATAATCGATATTATTATGCTGATGGTTATTAAGGTCATTATCAAGCATCATAACCATCGTATTTATTGTTGATTGTTATTTTTATTTAAGAGTACCTCAGTTGAAAGATTATTCGAAAGATGACTTCATCAGATCAAGAGAACAGAATCCGTTGATGGGATCATTGCATTATGGCATGTGTTCACCGTCTGCGTTCTTACCGTTGTCGTATTCAGTCTCTGAGCAAATATCATCGTTTATTAAGTATCTTAAGGAACACTCACAAAATGGCAATTCTAATTCAAATCTTCAATCCAGGTAACTACAGAGGCAAAATTCTTCTAATTTTCATTAATCTCACTTATTACTTTTTTCTATGCAATTGATTGATGTTGTATCACTTTTTTTGTTGACTTTTTTCCCAAATTTCTGTTCGCTTGTATCAACTCTTTGATCAGATGTAAGAGAAAATATGCAAATTTCTACATGTTCCTCTCAGTGAACGGATAAAACCTAACATCACAATACCATATTAATAATAAATTCCTTATAAATAGTTTATTTCTTAGTGGGCTGTTTTATGTCGTGAATACATTTCGTTTTCATCGATCATTTCTTGAAATCAACGAATAACGTTAGAGACTGAACCGAATTTGTTGAAGCATATACTGAATTTGAATTCGATTAATGATGTTTGAATTTATTGTCTGTGAAAAAATATCATTTATGAATTTCATTTCAAAAACTACTAAAAATATGAGTGTGGTGTGAGCAGCATGTTAACGTGATTAAGTGCAACTGCCAATTAATCAGCGAAAATGTTAACGATTTTGTGTGCTTGAGAATGTTATCGTAAAGCTGAATTCAATTTCAATCGAATGGAACAAACCAGTTTTTTGGCTTTTGAAGATGTGTATCTGTATCAGCGAGCATTTCACCAAGTGCCACTCTTCCGGATGCGAAGGACTTAGAAGAGCAGTCAATTGCAGATGACATTCTTCGGTAACTTTTGCAATTATTTTTTCCTTTTTCATCTTTTTTTGTTTATTTTTTTCCTATCCTTTTCCTGTATTATCACTTTCCGAGGAACTCGAATGAAATTTGGACTTGTTAATACAGAACTAAATTTTCTTGTCGATAATTCGCGCAAAATTAAAATGCAGTATTACTTTAATGAACAAATAAATAAATAAACCATGTTCTTTCTCGTCTTTTCTTACAATTAGTCTCATCGTTGGCTTATCCAAAAACTTAATGTTTCAAAAAAATTGGACACAGCAGCGAGTGAGTGTAGAGTTTGTTTTTGGTAATGCCAAATTTGGTAATAATAAGGTGTTGAAAATATGTCTCGCACCATTTGATTTATTTACAAATTCCGTTTATCACTTATTTTGATCGATTTCACACTAAAACTCATATCAACGGTCCTTACAAGTGACGTTTCGAAGCGACTTCGCTATAGCTTGCATTCTTCTTTCACGAAAAGCTGTAAGCGTGAGAATGTGGAGCAATAGACAACTACATTTACTTGGGTGGTAAACATGCAGAGATTCTAGCCCGAATTAGTTAATTGGTTATAAACGCAACAATGCAGGCGATAACAGCTGTTACGGATTGTGAAGCTTGATGCTTTGTTGTTGAATTGTTTGCGATAATCTTTGGCTTGTTTACAAGTGTCGATTCAATTTCTGAACAAACAGCGCATAATGTGTTTTTGTTTTTCATGGGTTTATATTTTATCGCATAGATGGAGTATCTTTGTAGTGCTGAATCCAGTTTTGCATAAGCGAACGAATGGTTTTTTTCTGAAATTCTCGATAAATAATTCAAAAATATGCTCTCACAGTTCATTCAATGATGTGAATATGCATAAAGAATGTGTCAGTTTGGATTGCGAAGAAATACCTTTTAGTAATGACAAATCCATCAATGAATGTGTCCCTTTGTTTTTGGTGATGACAAATTTGGTAATAATAAATATTGACTTCAGATGAAATTTTGCTGAAAAGAAGAAAAGTTCTTTTGTGTAACGAACATACGTTATTGATATGATTCTTGTTGAGGATTTGCTATCATGTGCGCATTGTTCTTCGCAAAATAACAATCCAATAAGATTTCAATTTGAATTTTAAATTACATGCTACTGCTTTGTCTT